>JAQIYC010000365.1:0-14654 GCA_034699545.1 Porobelba spinosa
TAGTCCAGAAGTGCGTAATTAATATTCTCAGTAAACAAATTGTAAAAATAAACAAAGTTTTGGTTTACAATAAAAGTCGAGATATTCCGATAACTTTATATTTATTTTGAGTCGAAATTCTCTTTCATTCATACAATTAAAAGGAAAGTCTGAGCGAAGAGTGAGTGATGACGAGCTAACACACTAGTGATAACCTTTCACCTTTTTTGTTTCTATTCAATCAACTTCCTGTATTCGAGCCGTTGTTTTGATTATCGTTTGAAGCAATCGTGAAAAATATGAATAATATTGAACTCGATTTTCGTCTCTATCTCACTCTCGATGTATTAATACTGCAATTCCAATAACAAAAAGCCTTTCGATGTCTGCCTTTAATAAACAGTAATTGCAATGAGAATGAGATTGCAATTGAAATCCACACTTGAGTTGATATGATTTCAATTGTGTTTCGGGTCACCAGTGATATCCATGTTTATGCATTTGGTATAGATTTTCGTATAAACAATCAATATTTAAGCCATAATATGCATTAAATATAGCTTTAAAAGTCTCATCTGATTCCGAGTCGCTATCATTCACTAATCCACAACTGTATACATAAAACACATAAAACGATATATCAATACATATCTATCGAAAAGGCATGAAATCAAATACACTTTTCTCTGCTATCAAACAATATAATCAAATGTCTTAATACTCTTATGAAGCGCGAGAATAATGCTCAGGTCGAGTGCTTTTTAGACAAGAGATCGGCGCCGGTATGTGTACACTGATGTCGGCCGGTGTGTCTCTATTTGTATGGAATGACTGTTTTTTAGTGATGCGACTCAAGTCTTAATGAGATAATGGCTCATAACAGGTATAGGCGTTTGAATGAAAAGCGACTTTCCTATAGCACCGTCAGCCCCAATCAGCCCCAATCAGCCCCTCTGTCACAATCGGCACTAACTTTTCGGTAGCATTCACTCAGTTGTTAGATATGGCGTTAAGTTCTACCAGATCTACCGGTGCGGAAAGGAACGACTTATCAATGCAAATGTGCTTCACAAACAATATTGATTTCTAATCATAGCTCTCTCTCTCTCTCTCTCTCTCTCTCTCTCTCTCTCTCTCTCTCTTTCTTTCTTTCTCTCCCCGTTCTCCAAATCTATTGATAGCTAATTATCAGAATATAATTATTGATATAGAGATAGAGGTATTATATTTAATAACTATATTAATCAAAATATTAGATATTTATCCAAACATTCGGTTTTGCAATTAATAGCGAGTCTGTGAGTCAGTAAACATCTGTCTATTACTGATATAATGTATAGACAATTGAATTGCTATCAGAAAACAGTCGAAAGAATTGCTATAATTCTTCTAAACAATCAAATAGTGCTTCAGAAAGAAATCGGTACTAAATGTTAAGCAAACAGAAGAATACATAAAAATAATGAAAACCTTATTATACATTAAGTGGCAATCGATTGGTTTGGATAACACTGTCTCCTCTCGACTGCACACAACTCTCGACTCCTATTCAGCGCTAAATAAATGCAATTTTTGTACAATTCATACAATTCAGACAATTCACTCAAACAGACAATACATTCTCGTAAGAGAGCACAAGACAGCACAAGAGAGTTGGGGTCAACGAGAGGGCTTGACTTTCATACACTGATACCTGTGCTGTTGAGCACTAGTTGTAAATGACTCTCTCCTTTAGAATTTTCAGTCAATTTAAAACGAGTCGAAAATTGGTTGGAATTGGCGTTTGAATTGTTGGCCACTATTCACACCAAACATTGGTTGACTAATTCACGGACACACTGTCGGAGTGCGGCGCCGGCCCTCTCTAACCGGTTGACAATAGGCCAGTGTTGTGCCAGTGCTGGCCTGTGCTGTTCAGAGCGAACAATAGGTCTCCGAAAACATGTTTGCTTTTCAAGTGTCAAAATTCAGACTTCAAACACACCTTAAATAACGAATAGATATTTCTTAGGCCTCACATACACTCCACTCACTTCGCACTCTTCGCACACATTCAGCCAATACTTGTGTCCATTACATGTCAAACATTCCTCTCACAGACAATCGGATAGCACTTGTACTCTATGTTTGGCTACACTTCCAAATGACTTACACAATGAACGATAAGGAATTGGAATTCCGTTCTTTACTCAAACGCTTCTTCTGGTCTCACTATTTCACCTCAAACTCACTCTTAAAGTCTTTTTTATTCTTTTCTGTATTTCGTTTCTGTCTTAAGAGATGTACCAAAAGATAATCTTATTTTTGTGTTTCAGATAAAAAACTTAAGGAACTCTTCCTATGCTGTGCTGTGCCTGTGCTCTCTCAGTGCAATAAATTTTAAAAAATCTCCGAATGTGGAGATTAAGTACTGAAAGCCAATATAATTTGGTGCTCGCAGTAGATCTGCTGCCTGTGCTGCCTGGGCTGACAGAGTTGTGCACAGGTGTGCTTACATAGGCCTCTGCACTAAAAAAAACTTTAAAACCTAACTAACCCTACGCTCAGAGCAAGTGATTTATGCAGTGAACACAGTATTCATCGAAAACAGTTTTGCAGTCGAGATATGGCTCTAAAACTGTTTTATCAAATCTTTGCTTATATTTGAGTTAAGCTCAAATGAACAAAAATAAACTTCAAATTATATGAATTGCAAAAAATTCTTTACAGTGAGAAAACATTACAAATATACAAATTTTATTGATTAGCAATTTGTTATAAAAGGTTTATTTTTTGGTTATTAATATTGTATTATTGCTTAATCTACTTCAATGATTAATTAATGTAATAAATTATTTTGTAAATTAGTTTATCTGTTTTTAGATATTCAACAAAATTATCAAAAATACAGTACATTTGACGACAGAATAACAAATTTAAAGTTTTTAAGTTAAAGGAATTTTTCGGATAAAACTATTTGGAATAGCCGTAAGGTTTGAACGATCACTCAGTCGGACGGTTAGAGTATAGACCCGATACTAACGAGAGAGAGAGAGAGAGAGAGAGAGAGAGAGAGAGACCGTAAAGCCGTTGGAAGGAAAAGGAGGAAAGTTTGTGTAAATACCTTTGGAACTGATGAAAGCTATTCGACTTAAGCTGTTCGGGCGGACCCGTTAACACAGCTATCAATCACCGATACAACCAATTGATAAAAAAATTTGAAAAATTATTGACTCTTTTTGCAGCGAAGAGTAAATTTTTCGCACTTACTCTCCCTTTCCCTCCTTTTCTCTCTGTTGTTCCGAAACTTTATTATTATTTTTGTTTAAATAATTCGAATAAAATTTCAAACGAAGATAAAAATCCAAAATTAATAATAAAATTCAAGAATTTTTCACAAAAAATGGTTTTGAATTACACGCTGTGTTTACATTATAATTAAAAATAATTTATTATTTTCACGAATAGAACGACTTTTTGTGTTCTCTAAAAAAGCTGAAAAAATAAATAACAAAAATCTCTTTTACGCTAAACTCAAACATCAGCCAAAACTCTTAAAACATATAAAACAAGAATTTATTGCCCAATAAAACACCAAAATTCTAGCGAAATGTAAATCTTTTTTCTCTACTTAGGCTTAACTAAGACTTAAATACAAATCCAAACCAAAAGAAGTGAAAAGAATAAAATTTCTGAACATATTCTAAATAATTATTGAAATGTAATAAATCTCTTATTTTATATTCTTTTCAACAATCGTTTGATAAAAGATGCCATCAGTTTGGATGTGATCAAGGTATTTGGCCAGACTCATTGTCAGGCCTTTCTTTGCTTCAAATGTTAGGAATTAAGAAACAGTTGTTTTAACTCAAAGTCAAATTGAAAGAGGATATTATTTTGCAGTGTAATTATCTGGATAATTTAAAAAGAAAACTTAAAACAATTTCCAAACCTTGATTATCTAAGTTTGCGCTTATGAGTCAATCATAAATAATTCATAGAAACCGAAGACAGACAAGACATCCCTTAACACCTTCAGGTGTTAGAGCAGGGATTGGGGATTGGGGTCGAGGCGTTTAGGTGTTCCTTATGACTCGACTCCGACTCTACCCTATTATAAATGATATGATAATGTCGAGAAAATTCGTGCACAAAAACAAAACTTTAAATTTTTTCTACAATTGATCACAAGAGTACCGAAAAGCAACACAAATGTTGAATAAAAAATATATTCATTTTTGAGTTTAAATGCAATAAACTTTGAAAATGTAGAAAATTATATATTTTTCTCTTTCTTTTCTACAGATGTTTTATTTGTAGGAGAGTTACGATCGAGTAGTTCGAGTCATTTGTATGAATGATTGTATACTATTTTTTATAGTAGCCCTTAACGCGTTAAACGTCTGTCCGGCCTCTAACTAACCCCAACACACAATAACAAAATCGCACAAAAACTAGTGATTTATGACTTATAGTCGACTTAATTATAACGTTCAAATAGCGCTGATTTTATGACTCGATTTTTGATTCAATTACAAGCCGTGATATCACCTTTTTGTCTGCTCTCAAGAACTCAATACTCTTTTAGTTTTTTATTCTTCTTCTACTCTCTGTTATCATTCAAATCGATGTCAGGCCTTCACAGCCTTCGAAGCGCTTTCTAATTGCATTGTGAGAAAACGTGCCAAACAATCCATTCTGCATATTGTGCTAACCTTTACCTGGATTATTTCGATCAGTTTTGTTTTTAAAGTATTTCTATATATTTTTAACTTGTTTTTTGTGTTTTATAACATAAATATGTACATTAATTATTATTATATAAAGTAAAATGTATTTTAATATAATGTAAAATTATAATTAAGGTATTTAAAAAATTTACAGATTTAATTATCTACATTTTAAGCATTAGCTTTTAAATTTTAAGCGCAAAATGCATAACAGTTCTGGGTCTATGGCAGACATGTCGACGGTCGGCCAAGCAGAGGAAGGGGGTATCAGGTAAGGTATAACTCTAAAAATTTTGGGCTAAATCCTAGGGAAGATTTTTCAAATTTTTCGATGCCAGCGGAGATTTTACGCTAATTTCCCCGTCGACGCTGGTCTATGTGCATATATATAGAGACGCAGAACTGTTATGCGACAATTAAATATTCATTAGATTAAATTTTTTACATTATTATGTTATTAAAAAATAAGATTAATTAATTTAATTTAATTATTGAAAATTTTTATAATCAACCTAGACCCGAAAACAGTCATCTCCAGTCAAAGGCAGGTATGTGTTGTGCTATTTAGTAAGGCTTATGAGTGCTAGAGCTGTGTTTACCGCAACAATTGATTGCACTTTTTATTGCTGTCAAAAATTATATTCACTTCTCTCTCACTATTATATTCTATTATATTCTTCGACAGAAATTTGGCTCTTTTTTGCTTAATATTTGTGCCGACACTGCGATCATGCAATATAACAATAAATTAGTGAACTAGAGGTCCAAACACTTGGTTCGGTCATTATAATCGGATTAGATTTATAGCCAAACCACTAAAATACGTATTCTCTTACTTATAGTGTTTTAAATATTTGAAATTACTTTTTACTTTTTCTCACAAAATTTTTCACAAAAATAAATTACAAATTAAAATAATTAGTTAATAAACAAGTTTTAATGAATTCAGCTAATTATGTACTTAATATACAAGTCCAGACTTGTTATATATTTTAAAGTATACGTATATTTGTTTCACAATTTTTAAATTATTCTAAAAGTATATCTAAACTATTGCAAACTTTTCTTAATCTATGCAATAGTCCAGAATTTTTTTAATTTAACTCATTAAGTACATTAAGAATTGTAGTTAAACTAACTTAAATATTTTAAATAACTTTCACAAAATTAACAAACACGTCAAAAATAAAATAATAAATTTTATAAACAATTAATAAATCACACATTAGTCTTAAATTTAAAGTAAAAAATATAATTAGTTATCAGTGACTTATTACATATAAATTCTACAATAAATAATTTATTTTGAATTATTTAATTTGACAATTGATTAAGTTTTAAAAATATTAAACAAACTAATTTTTAAAATTTTAAAAACATTTATTTGTACATAGTTATTAACAAAATTTAAACAATTAAATTGTTAAATTTTAATAAAAGAACTTTTTAATTTTTAGTTATTTTTAAAAGTTAAAAGAAGTATAATTTACCCCATCACAAATTTTTTAAAAACTAAATTAGAATAAGTATTTTGTCACTCAATTGGTTTGCGACACTGACTGATGACAATATTATCTTTAGTCACAAAATTTAATATAATAGACAGTATGTAAAAGTGGACCTGTTGGTATTTCCTCAAGCTAAACAGCCTGTCTGTGCATTACCTGCCTGTGCCAGAGTATGATAAAGAGCACTAACTTAGATAATTGAAATTCTTGTCACTCAATCAATTAGTATTGCAGTTACATTAGACTCAGAAAAACTCGAATAAATTTTAGATAACTTTTGACAACTCGTCACAAAATTTAGACATAAGGCTAAAAAATTCAGTTTTAGTCGCAGTTATATCAATCCAATTGAAATTTTCAATTAAAGTGTTGAAAAAGTTTTTATATTTAAAAAAATTTGATTAAAAAGAATTTTAAAATTATTTTCTTTTCTAAGATATTCAGTGTTTTAGTTATCATCTGAACGATAGTCTGGACTCCAGTAGTCTTCGGGTTTGGCGGGTGAGGGCTCTAGACCTGTGTAAATGAGATGGGAGTTCACCACAAACTTATTTGTGAGAGCAGTATAACAATTCAAATCAATAACCCAAGTATGTGAGACCTGGCTCAGTGTTTTAAGTGTTTTTGTTTTGGCTCTAATTAATTACAATTATTTTATTAAACCATTAATTATTCGTTACTTTATTACATGTGAATAATTGTCTAGAAATTAAATTATGCTTTTTTTGAACAAACTTTTTAATATTAATCATAAAAATTTTAAAATAGATTTAAAATATAAACAGTAATACTAACTCTATTTTGTAAATATTAATAAATTTAAATTTTCTTTTATGTTTCGATTCATTGAATGTTAAAAATAAAATATCGATTAAATTGTTAAAAAGACAAAAACTTTCTTTTCATTGATTAAATGAATAAACAAATATAGTGTAAACTATTATAGTATAAAATATTATAATAATATTATTTCGATTTATTTATGTCAATGAAATTTACAAATATCTGAATCACGCAATAAATTTGCATTATTTGTGATTTGAGGCACAAACAAGACAACAATTATCTGTCATTCAGTGATAAAATGTTTCGACAAATAATGGATTTTCATTCAAATATTTGAACAAACATTTGGAAATTTGAAAGAAAAACAAATTTGTTTGAATATGCATTCAATTGATATATTAGAGAATTTGCAATATATTATATATATTACTCCAACAGTTCTCTTGTGAATATTCTTTGGTCAATATCTGCGGTTCTCTTGAGCTGTCCTATGGGTCTGATATTTGATGCAAAGGAACTGTTGATAAAACAACTCTCGAATTATTTAAATGAAAGATAACTAAATATATATATCATATATATACTTATATATATGTGAGTATACAGTATATGTGAAACTTTCAATAACTTTATTAATTGATTTTGGATTTAAAGTAACGCTATCTTCAAAACAAAGATAATTGTAATATAAATTGCATTAAAAATTATGCCAAACAGACTGCGATATATACTTTCCTAAAGTATTGTTGGGATTAACTAAAACTAACTTACATTTCAAACACACAATTTCCTCAACTTCTCGATAAGACACAATAGAATTGTCAGATTTTTTGTCATACGATAAATGTTTACTGTATTTAAGTTTCGAAATGTTTCGCTATCTTTGAGACAATTATACCTTTATTAATACTGTATATTAATAGTATATGCGTTGAAAAGTATACTTATTTTTATTGATTGATATTTAGGTTTTAACGATAACTATAAAACGATTGAATCACTTTCGAAATAAATATAAGTTAATAATATAAGCAGAATTTATAATGTTTTTTAATTCTAATTAAGTCTGAAAATTTAACTAATGATTAAAATTCAATATCTTATCAAAACAAACACTTGAGAAATGTTTCGACAAAATTTTCAATGAAAAATATTGTGTATTATCGCGCAATACGACTGTATTAGGACTTGTTTTGAATTTTGTTAAATACAGTAGATATTTACAAAAGTGTATATTAGATAAATTCAATCATTAAACTTGTCTTCTTATCGGAAACAATGGAATAATTTTTGTACTTCTATTCCTTATTCAACCCAATCAGTCAGTTCTCAAACTCTTAAATTATTATCAAATTATTATTTTTTAATTTAAGCTTAATTTCAAATTTTTGTGAGAACTTAAGTTACGATTGGATTAGAAATACTGTCAAAATAGAGACGAAAAATATAAATATAATTTGATATACAGTTTGTGTAATATTAAATATAAACGTTTTTATCCTTAATCTAAATGCTAAACGAATTTAATATTAATAACCAAATCATATCATAGACTCTAAATATAATGTACATAAAAATAAATATAAATAAAGTTTTATTTTAAAATAAATGCTCGCAAATAAAGATAATTTTTAGCAATAAATTGTCTCAAACTCATGGCTTTACTATTCTCTCTAATCACTTATATTTATCGAAAAGCAAAATCATTTTTACAGCGATTCTCATAATTTACAATATTTTTATTGCTTTCGCCATACACTCAGTGCTCCTCTTGAGTGGTCTCTTAAATAGCATTTTTTGATTTTAGTTTATATTTTTCTAAGAATTTTTTTCAGCCAAAAAATATATTTTTATGTATATATTTCTATTAAGAAAAATATTTCGCAGTATTTATTCGGAATTCTGTACTGAAAAGATAGCTTTAATTTATTATATGATTGGATGAATTCAATGTAATTTTTTCCACATTAAGAACTCTAAAGAATGTTTACTAGAAAAATAAGTTTTATTTTATTGACTACTTTATAAGAGTTGTAACTTTTGTCGACCGATAAAATCGATGTCAACTTTTCAATAGACTGTTCTTCAAAATTATAAATTAGACTTAAATCTCATTTTAGTGTTCAGTATATTTCAATTTGTTAGACCATTAAACTCAATCAGAACTGAGGCTTAATCTCAAAAAATTATCTGATTTTTGTGCAAAACAAGTAAAAGATTTCAAAAATAAAATGATCCAAACCATTGATAAGCGAACTGAAACTGATCATTTTTACAAAATTAGTTTATATCACAAATTTTCGTTGGAATTTAAATGACTGACTACTCATCAAAATTTAAATCAAATAAAGTCTCAGATATTAGAGACAGTTTGTCATAAATTTCTCACTGTTAACAATGATTATCATCTCTTTCATTTAAATTATTATATTAGATTTAAAAATAATTTATATAATTTATATAAAACAAACATTAAAAACAATTTTTAAAAGTAAACAAGTTATACCGATTTATCAATTAATTTCTAACCCAAATAAGAAAATTTAAAACACATTTTATTGAACAAATATATAATTTTGGTTATAGTGTAAATCATAAAATGTTGTTCGTTTTGGTATTGATTCAAAAGTAGTAAACATTTTATAATTTACTTTTAAAATAGTAAATATATCAAGTTTTGATGACAAATTATACATTTTTTTTATTAATTAAGTTGTTATCATTTGTATCAATTTGTTTTTATCTTAAATTTGATAATTTAATACTAGTAAACATTTTGTAAATATATCATGGTTTTTAATTTGGCGAAAGCTCGCCATTCCATCCAGGATTTAAAAATTGGCATATACCTACCCCCAGGATTTTGAGTAAACAAGAGCATCTTTCTTTTAAAATTTGCCTGTTGTCAATGGCAGAAAATTTTGACTTTTCTGCAAAATTTTGCTAAATCCAAATTAAATTTAGTTTATATAAGTAAAACACAGTTAAAATTAGTGCAAAAATAAGTCAAATCTAAACTTTTCGGTAATACTCCCTCATAAATTTCATCAAGAATTTTAGACAAAATTTTTGAAATCATCCCGTTCAATTTTCCTCAGGATCGACCGCCCGTTGACATCTTTTAATTAATTAATATATTAAATTTATGTTATTTATTATTGTAGTTATTACAGGGTTGGCCAGACTGAGTCAGGTTAGGGGGGTTCAGGTAGGGGTAAATAACTCATTTTTTCTCAAAATTCTAGGGGGGTCTAAGGGGGGGGGGGGGGTAAGCTAAAAAAATTTCGCGTTAAAATTACTGAATTTCCGCCAAAAATGACGCCATTTTGTTTCCGAAAACCTGTTTTAAAGCAGATTTAACCGGTTTTTAACTAAATTAAGACTAAATTAACTGAATTTAAACCGAATTATGCCTTAATATAATTAAATTAACGCCATTTTAACAAAATAACTGGAAAAATTTCCGGCCGCTTCTGGCGGCCGGAAATTTTATTGCGGGGGGGGGGGTTCTATATTCGAGAAAAATCTCAGGGGTGGTCAGTGGTCAGAGGCCAAATTTTTTTCTTAGGGGGGTTGCGGACCTAAACCCCCCCTTTGGCCAACCTGAGTTATTATAAATTACAATAATTTTAGATGTTTATATTAAAACATGTATTTGTAAATTAATTTACCATATTATACACATAATTAAAATATAATCAGAATTAAACAACGTTTTTTAGATTATTTTGATATTTTAAATTTTAAAGTACGGGCAAATAATTATTTTTTCATAAAAAATCCAGGTAGGTGTGAGTTCAAAAAAATATCAATTTATATTTTTAGATTTTTTTTGTCAAATTTTTAATTAAAATTAATTTAACCAAATTTAATCTGAATTTAACTTTAATCTAGTTATTTCTAAACAAATTAACCCCCAATGAAAAATTTGCTACCATTGGCGGATAAATTTTTAAAAATTGTTCTTATTTTTGGACAAAATTAAAAATAAATTAAATTTTTTAAAACAAAAAGTTTGGAAAAATAATTCTTTTCTTGATAACTCTAAATAATATAATTAAAGCCAGGTAAATTTTTAATCTAATTTTTAATGGTTAGTTATATTTCATAGCATAAATTTTTTACATTTTAAAAAATAAATAATAAACTTATTTAATATTTTAAAGAATTTAGGATGTAATCTAGCTAATATTCTTTATGACAGCACAATTAGAATGCTAAAACTCCTAATTTAAGTTAAACTCATAGATTTGAAATAAAGCTCTAAATCAAAAAACATCTGCAATTAAATTGAAAACTAAGTTCTTATAACAAGTTTCTCTGGTTTTTGTTATTCCAAGACATTTAAGGCATAAAAATGTTAATTTTAAACCAAAAAACTTTAGTATTTTCTTCTGATAAACGATTAGTACAAAAACAAGACTAACACAACATATCACCAAAAGTTCATCAAAAAATTTGTTCTTTTTCTACCTTTCATTTGATCTGATCTTCTGGTGCTGTTGAGTAGTGGCGAGCAATCAGTTATATTAAATTAGAAGTAAATTATTTTTCAGTCTTAGCTCTACAGATAAACTACAAATACTGTACTTTTTGGACTGCAATTAATCTTTTAATTCCTATCTTCGCCTCAAAAAATCTATTAATTTTCTCTTCAGTACTCACTATACGACTACTTCTCTAATGTTTGAAAATCTTTTCAAAAGTGAAATTTTAAAAAATACAAAAATTAATTAATATGTGAATTGATTTGAGAATTTAAAAAATTCTTTTTAATTTTTGCAGTGAATAAATAAATAATTTAAATTTATTTTTGTATTTTTCTAATTAGAAAAACTTTTTTCTTCAAAAATCTAATTTTTAATTTTGTGGTAAAAGTAAGTGAAATAAATATATTTAATTGAAGTTTTGGGGTTTTAAAGTTATATCAAATTGTTTTTAATTGTTTTGCATTTATACCACAGATTAAAAGTTTTAAGTCATGCTTCAAAAAACTGAAAACTTTTTTTACATTTTCTTATTAGAACAAAAGAAAAAATTAAAATTCTTTTTAAGATATTTGTTAATTAAATTAATTAATAAAACTTTTTATTCTTTTAGTACTGAATACCAGTAGAACTCGTTTGGAATCTAATGCAGAGATAAGTGAAGAGAAATTATGTGTAAAAATATAATAAATGATTTCAAATGTAATCCAATTCTATGAATTTAATTAGAAATTTTATATTTTTGTTTTTTAATTAGAAATTTAATCTGATTCTAAAAATTTTATTAACATTTTCTTATTTTAGAATATATAATATTTTTGTCTATTAATTATTTTATTTTAAAAAATTGTAAAATTTTAAATTTAATTATTTTAAATTTGTTTTAAGCTCGCTTATTTTAAACATAATATTTTAATATTTAATTGAAAAACAAAAGAATTTTTAGATAATATTTTTCAATAACATTTTTAATTTATATATATTTGTATTTTACTTGTTTTTAAATACTTCCTAACAGTATACAGTGTAAAATAGTATATTACGGATGAGCAAGATGAGACCTTGGCAAAATATCCGTCTCCCCACACATGAAAAATTCTTAAAATACCCCTACCATCTCCGAAAATGTTTCCCCTCTAAATTTGTTACATCTTCAATTTTAATCTAATATAATTCAAGATTCGAATAAATTTTTTAAAATGTATGAAATGTGTTAAGAATTTTGTTGTTTTGTAAGAACTAATTGTTTTATATTTAAACGCTTTTAAACAAAACAACTAAAAAATAATTAAAAAGAGATTTTCAAATAATTAGGTAGAAAGTGTCGTTAAGTGTCATAAAACATAATAAATGCATATTTTAATAGAAGAAAAGCTAATTAAGTAATAACTCATTCATTTAACGACATGTTATATCACAGAAATGGTAATGATTTTCGTATTATTAGTGAAGACTTCAAATAAGTTATGATATGTTATGATATATTTCGAATCACTTTTCACACCAATGTTCTCAACTCATGTGTGAATACATTATTTGTCAACAAAAAGACAATACGTTTTATGACAGATGAGAGATAACAATATTTTTCCAAATCCTAAATCGTTTCCTTAACTTCTGGTTATGACTGAAAACAATAGTCAATAAACAAATAAAAAACAAAATTTCAACAATGAGTTAGAATTTACAATATTGTCAACAAAAGTGGGAAAATAGTCGTTTCAAATGTGAAGTTCACTTCCATTCAAACGGAAACTATTCTCAAATCAGAATTAAATCTCTATTCAAATCAACAAATTTTTATATCAATTATTTTACAAAAGAAATGTATTTTTGATTTTATTTTTGCAAACATGAGAATCGAGACATGTATTAAAGTTTTTATGTTTGACAGATAATTGAGTGATGCGTTCAATAGCTATGTATTCAACAAATTATATTATTAAGTCTTTCAAACAAATAGTTTTTCATTCATTTCAATAACAAAAATGCAAACAAAAGTGTTTTTTGCCGATAGTTTGGACGGAAAGCGAATGAGAGGTACTTTAGAGCCGAAGACCGAAGAGTGTGTTTAGAGCACTCACTGCTCACGCAATTGTGTTAACCAATACCTATACAACATTGTATCATCGGGTGCTCTAATCCTAACGCCTGAATCAAGTAAAATGGGTCCTAAAACAAGACTTACATTTTTATTTTATATTAACTCATTTTATTTTTAAAATATATAAATGTATTTAATTTTTATAACTGTATTTATCGACTTATCATACAGTATATTTAAAAATTATGTCTGGGGTTAAGAACTTTTTTGCCACACATATAACATGTGAATATGTAAAAGTTAATTAAAAATTATATTTTTATTAATTAAAATAAATATATTATATATTAAAAATTTAATCTTTACAAATAAATAAATAATAATTATATCAATTACTTCAAATCAAAATTGTAAAACATAATACAGTTTAGGTAGAAAATCAAAATCATTAATAAAATACCAAATAATTAAGTTTATAAATTAAAAGTTTAAATTTGTTTATTTTAAAAATGTTTTAAAATTAAAAGTACAATTTTTATCAAGGGTGTCGAATAGAGGTTATGCCCATATCTAAAATTTTGTTTTTGACCTCCATACTTTTTGAGAAGAAGAAAATCCCAAATGGCCTAAATTAATGCTAAATTGGGTTTAAATTTAGCTTAAACCCGGTTGTATTTGAGTAAAAGTTAATATAAAAAATTAGTAAAAATTAGTGTATATTTTTACCAACCCTTACCATGACTCCTCTCAGAATTTTACCAAATTTTTTCAAGCCAATTTTGCTCATAACACCTCACAACTTTGAAGTCTACTGAGTTTTATTCAAATTAAAATTAATTTAAAATTTAAATATATTTTAACTAAATTATCAATATTTTATAGTAAACCCTTAAAAAATTCCTCTAAGGGTTTAATAAAAGTTAAATTTTAAAAACTGATATTTTTTGTAAAAAAAAATGCTGTAAGAATAAATTAAGATTTTAGATTAGTCACATCTCTGTTTTAACATTTATAAATCATTGCAATTGTATTCTCGAATAAATAAATTAAAGTAAGACTTGGGGATAAAAAATGTCAAAATTATTTAATTTGTAATTATATTAAAACTATTTAATCAATTTATACAGTTTTTTCTCAATTT
>JAQIYC010000366.1:0-14648 GCA_034699545.1 Porobelba spinosa
GGGTTGGCCAGACTGAGTCAGGTCAGGGGGGGGGGGTTCAGGTAGGGGTAAATGACTCATTTTTTCTCAAAATCCTAAGTGGGGTCTAGGGGGGTCAGCTCAAAATTTTTCGCGCCAAAATTACTAAATTCCCGCGAAAAATGACGCCATTTTGTTCCAGAAAACCGGGTTTATACCAGATTTAACCGGTTTTAAACTAAATTAAGCTAAATTAACTGAATTTAAATCGTATTTAGCGTTAATTTAGTTAAATTAACGCCATTTTTACAAAATGGCGGGGTAAAATTTCCGGTCGCCTTTGGGGGGGGGGTCCTATATTCGAGCAAAATCTCAAGGGGGGGTCAGAGGCCAAATTTTTTCCTCAGGGGTGTGGTTGCGGACCTGGACCCCCCCCCATTGGCCAACCCCCTGGTTTCACTCCAGTTCGTAGGTCCTCACCACTCACATCACACCACCCGACCTACCTCCTGGTTTTCAACCTGAGCCGGTGACTAAATAGTTTTAAATAAATAAGTTCTAAAATCTGTACGCATTTCTCACCTAGTTTATTAATTTCAAAAATTCTAATTTTTGTCGATGAGTGTCCGAGAATCGAGAACCGATCCAGATCACTTTCGGAAATAGATCTACTATTTTAGAAAATCAATTTGAACTTCAAATCTCAATTCAATGATATTTTAATGTTTTTCATGCAATTCAACAAAAATAGATTCAAATAACGAATACAATATTTATTAATAAAAACTAATTGAATCAAAAAAACTGTGAAAATGTAGTCATTATTAATATGAGATTAAAATAGTAAACGAATGAACACTTTCTTTAATAAACACCAATTTTCTTAATATTCAAATGATTTAAACAAAACAATTCAAATGCAAAAATAGATTAGTTATCGAAATATCAAAATAGGTATTGCTTTGAGCGCACGATTCGATTGAATCGAGTCTAAGTGTCGACAATGTCGAGGCCGACGGGAAGCCACTGCCCGTCTTCGTCTTCTTGGATATACGCATATTCTGAGCCATTCTCTCCCACTTCTGGGATACGAATCGTCGGATTCTCTTCGACGTCGTCTCCATTGAAAGCCGAGTGCATTGCGGCCGCCAATGGGTCGACCCTTTCGGCACCAGTGCCAGCACCGGTAGCTATCAATTCAATCGATTAGACATTTAATTAACCAAAACATCAATCAATACCCGACTCATCGAAGTTGTCTTCCATAAGACCTGCGATCGCGCTCTGCGTCTCATTGGCTGTCGATTGGCTACTCCTCTGTTGACTATTGCGTTCTTTCACTTGTTTGAGCAGATCTTCGAAGAGTTGGTCCAAATTTTCAATATATTTGACGCATTCGTCGGGTCCGACCGCGTGATGGGTTGTGCAGTGATTGCGGAGTTGTTCCATCTTTTTGCACCGTCTCTGACATAACTTGCAGCTGAAGTACATAAAGTCCATACAATGGTTGACCAAATGGTCTAATATACTGCTCGAGTCGTCGTAATTGAAAGTCGATTCACATAACGAGCATTTGTTCCTTTGGTCAGCCGTCCAATTGATGGCATGTTTCTGCTCCCTGTGCTGAACCAAACTCCCAAAAACAGCTGAACTATATTCACAGTATTTGCATTCAAATGGTTTGCCGTAACGCGAATGAGAAGACTTGGCGTGACTTTAGATACAAAACTATTAGTTAGTAATCAAACAATTATTAAAATAACAAACCGTTCGAGAGATTGCAACTGTTGTGACACGAACTGGCAGTCAAACGCGCATTTGAAGGTCTGGTGCTTTTGTGACATATGAGTGCAAACCAGTTCCCGCGTCGCCGCCGCAAACCCTTTACAGAGCGCACACCTGTACTTCGAATTGATGTTCTTTAGGTAATCCAATGACTCGATGTGAGTGTCGTGAAGGTGTCGGTCGAGCTCTTCAGTCGACTCGCACTCAAAACCCTTACATCCGTCACATCCGTATAGAATGGCATTCTTGGTCTCCGGCGGATGCACTTCCTCTTTGTGGCGCTCGAGGTGTGTCTTATTGAAGAATACTTCTGTGCAGACGGGACAGTAGACTTTGTTCTGCTTCTCATTTCTGTGTTTAGTCGTGTGTAGAATGAGTTGTTTGTTTTCATTAGTGTTGAAGTCACAGTACAAGCATTGGAATACTTGCAGTGTTTTGTTCGCACTGTTCGATCGGTTGGAAGCGCTCTCTTTGTTCCTCACATTCTCTTCATTTGCATTCTCTTCCGATTCACTCGATTCAGACATAACCAGTTGTTTCGATATTTTAACTGATTTTCTCTTCACATCAGACTTTGAATGAACAGAACTCTTACTCTTATTATCTTCGCTTCGCTTTCGCTTTACTGAATGATTGACAGGATTTTCCTCTTTTTTCAAATCATAATCCGAGTCGTCGTCAGAAGTTTTTCGAGCCTTACGTTTGCGTTGAGTTCGCGGCGTAACTGCAGTTTGAATTTTGGCCGGAGTTTGACTGCGTTTGGGTTGTTGTCCGCCGACCGTTGCCTTTGATTTCGATTCTACTCTCGCTTTCGGTTTGTTTTCTGTTGTTTCCTCTTTTACCGACTCATCAGAAGAACTTTCAGACAAATTCAATTCGACCGAAACCTCCGGTTCTTTTGACTTTAATTTTCGATTTTCCAATTCTTTCGAAATAATTGAATTAAATTCCGAAATGTTTTCCGAATCGTCTCGAGTTTTGGGCACTTTTGTTGAATTCGTTTCTTCAAACGTTTGTCCGGTTTCTTGATTCGTGTCGTCCGACTGTCCACTTGCGGCCATTTCGTCGATCTTCGAAATATCTCTGATATTGTGGTCTTCGTCGGGACTAACCCTAAAGCTAACTCTACCGGCGATTGCACTCTCTATATATGTTTGTGAAAATATGTTTAACATTACATAACAAGGCCTACAAATACCGTTTGGGTCATATTTTTTGCCTAAATTCTCAAGATTTGTCGAATCACTTGTTTGCGAAACTGAAGTTCCGGTCGTTTGTGAATTGGATGAAGTGTTGGTCGACTGCAATGACTGCATCTTTGAATGGTATGGAATGGCTTGTGATTGGGATGAGTGGTTCGATTGGGATGACTCGTCGACATCAATAATCTCAATCGATTGGGAATCGCTTGACTGCTGAGACTCCGACCGTTGAGACGCTCTGAGCACTTGTCGAAACGGAATAGTCTTTAATTCACTACTATTTCTACGCTTTCTATTCGAAGCAATTGAATGTTTGGACGAATCAATCGATCGGTTGTCGTCTTCCGATTCCGATTCACTCGAAGAGATGTCATTGACTTCGGCATCACTTATGCTCTGACGCTTACTCTTGGGTGGCTTCGATGTCTTGAAGTCCGACTGAAGTCTCTCGACTTCCTTCCAGTTGGCGATCCTCTTCTCCGTCTTCTCCTCTCTCTTCGTTCCAACACTTGATTCTCCTTTTGAGTCCATGTCTTCATTTGCCGTTAAATTTATTTCATTGATCTGAAAAAAGAGGGTTAGAGTCGATATCTTTCTCTTCTTATCAACCATTTCATGAAAATTCTTGATATTCTTCGAAATGCTATTAAAAACTAAACTATTTATTAACCAATTATTACACGAAAACACAGATAAAAGCAAAAAGTCTTTTCCCTCAACGATGTCGAAGTCAGTCGACTGCAACTCCTTATCACTCTTCGGGCACATGTCGTCTCCGTATATGACTTTAATGTCAACCATTGTAAGAGTGATTGTGTCGTTCTCTTTGGTTCCTTTACTCAGTTTCTTCACGTCTTCTGTAAATTCGAGTAAACATTTTCGTAGGAATTCTCGCAATTCTTCGGTAAACACTTTTTGGGACTCTTTTGGTAAAACAATTCGAATAGCATTGGGAGTGCCGTAGGTCTGGAACAAAGAGATGAGATGTTTGGCTATACTTTGAGGACTCAAGTCGTCCAAAAGGGCACAATTGAAAATCGAAGACTTCTTATTGAGGTCTCGAACGATGACTACGCTCTCAATAACCCCGACTTCGATGAATTTCCACAATTGAAAAGACATTAACTCGAATTCCTTTGGATTACAAACCGGACATTGATTTATGACATTCTTTACGTCGTATTCAATGGTTCCCCAGAAGTACTTGTTTTCAATCGCTCTCTTCGTCGCCTTCACTCCCCTGTGCTGTTGATTAGGCTTCCCCTTTGGGTTTTGATGGAATCGTTTGGAGATCTCCTTCTGTTCCTCTTCGGTTTCGACCACTTGTTTCGAATTCAAGTACAAAGTGCGGCCGTCTTTGCGGTCGAGTTTAAACTTCTTGCACTCCTCTCGAAACGTCTCTTCATTGTAGCCAAAGATTATTCCTTTCGTTAAGTAATTCCGAATCGAATTGTAATACTTTTGGTCCAATTCTAAAGTTTTCCGCAATTGAGACGCTGTAGGAGTGCTCGAAATGTTGTCTTTTGTGCTTTTCGTCGATGACTCTAATGAAGTCAAGGCCGCAGTCGAGCCCTGGGAGGGCTTCACAGCGCCGAGTGTTAGCTTATTAGTCGACAATTTGGTAGAAATGGTTTGTTCAACCGGTGCTGCTTTAAGAACAGGAGTTATAGACTCTATTGGAGATAAAGGGGGTTCTGATTCGGGAACTGGTTCTGGAATTGGATCTGCGATTACAATACTAGTAGTCAATGACAAAGACTTTGGTTTGGCTTTAGTCTCAATGGGGTTTGGCTTTGGATCTGGTTTTGAAACCAAAGGCTTAGAAGTCTTTTTCAAATCAGTTATTGAAGGCATTGATGGCAAGGATTTAGTCGAAGATTTGATGATTGGAATCGAAGGTTTGGATTGCGTTGGAACTGATTGTATGTCTGAAGAAACTACTTTTGATGGTTTGGACGGAAGGGTTGGCTTAGCAGAAGAAGTGCTCGCTTTCGAAATTGGATCCTTCGACGACTTCTCAACTCTTTTATTCGACACATCAGTCGATAAAACCGTTTGTTTAGTCAAAGAAGTGGTCTTTTCAATGGGTTTGTCATTAGGTTTGTTCGAACTAACCGTTTGTTGAGATTTCTTCGGAATTAAAGCAACGCTTTTCTGCTTTTCATTCGACTTAATGACTGAATCTTTAGTCTGTTTTTCAGTTGATTTATTCGATTCAATGATTGGTTTCTCTAAAACTTTATTTATTTTATCACTTCTTTTGTTAATGTCTTTCAAAGAGTCTTTCGCTAAAGACTTTGGTTTCAAAGTCTGAGTTGTGTTCTTCGGCGGAACAGCCGTTTCGGGCACTGATTTAGTCGATGTCTTTGCAGTTATTTTAGTTGACTTTTTGGTTTCAATCTGTGAAACCGTTTTCTTATTCACCGAAACATTCGCTGATTTTTCGTTTACAATATTAACGGTTTTAGTGGAGAAGACATGCGATTCTTTCGTCGGTTTGGGTTTGGGTTTAGGTTTCGAAACACTTTTCGATTCATTTAACGGACTTTTTTCGAACGCCTCCAGAAAGTTCTCCAATTGATCCAATGCTTTGTCTTCAGTTAAGTTATCTTTATTCGAATTCGAAGACAATTTGCTGTCGGATGTCGTCCAAGAGCTCGAACTACTCGACTGACTGTTTACGTCTTCTGAAACAATCTTCGAGTGCTTAGTCTTGTCTTCATTCGCAGCGCTATTTTGCGGATCAATTCCGATGTCGTCCGGACTTTCACTTATTTTACTACTTCTTGTATTCGAATCTTCATTTAATGTCTCAATTTGTGGATCAATTCCATTATCAACCGGACTATCGACGGGACTATCGACGGGACTATCGACGGGACTACCGACGGGACTACCGACGGGACTACCGACGGGACTACCGGCGGGACTACCGGCGGGACTATCTATGGAGCCATCATTTTTGGAACCAATAGACTGGTTGTCAGATTCGATGTCCGACTCTTCTCTCCGATCTTCAGCAAAACCATCGTTTTGGTCATCGATGTCATCATTGGGTGTCTTATTGTCTTGAGTCGAATCGTATAACAAAGAGTCAATGGTTCCGAAGTCCTCTTCTTCGAAGTCGAGGTCTTCTTCGTAATTCATGTCTTGCGGTCAAGAGTTGGGAAGTATGTCATCGAATGCAAAGAAAATAAGTCCGAAATTGACTGAAAATATGCATTAAATGAATGAAATACTCAAAACATATCATTCAATCATTTCATACAAACTATTCGTTTGATTTAATTTCGATTAAATGAATATCAATTGAACACTAGTTTCGAAAATGTGTTGAAAGTATCGAATGAGCGCTAAAAGCATAACAAAAGTCGACTTAAGGTAAGTCTGGTTTAGGCGGCGCTCAGAACCCAAAATATACCCAAACATCCAATCATAGGATGAAAATGTGTTCTTAACTCACGACTGCTTCCGAACAATACGTTTCATTCGACGCATCCATTCATTGAGCCCTCAATGGCTTGACTATCGATAAGCGATTGCAGTGTTTGCCAACCCTTCACACTATAAACAAACGTAATATTCACTCAAAGTTTAAATACTTTCGTCAATTTTTATTCAATAATTTACAGCTATATTAACATTAACTTTAATATTACGCTATTTTCAAATCTCATTAATCAATAAGTCTTCAAAGTTTTAATTTAAACTTGAGCTGAATTTTATCAGGATAACTTTTTCCAATTATAAAAAGAAATACTGTAATTGCATAAACAAAAGTCGAAATAACTATAACTTTTAAACCAATATAAGACGCAATAAGCACTGCTTAAGCCATACTGAGAGGAGGCTTGGGTTGACTATAATTTATCGATAAATTATAAACCAGGCATATGTCAGCTTTCAGTCGATCCTGGGGGGGGGGGTATGGGAGGATGAGATGAGTTTAAAATTTCTGTCTAAGAGTCCTTAGGGGCTTAGGATGTGATGGGGATGTGAAAACGAAAATAGTTCAAAGTTTTATTATTACATTGTTTTATTCGTCTTAAACCAGATTAATTATATTTAAACCGGACTTAACAACAATTTAAGTTAGAAGTAGAATAAAAATAGTTAAAAGGAGGGGTTTAAAGCCAATTTTTTAATCTTGGGGGTGATCCCCCCTTCGACATCCCTATTATTCATGTTTTGAATAGAATCTTCAACTTTAGTCACGCTTTGAGTCGAGTATTGAACGAGGATTTGGAAACGTATTGATAATATCGTCTAATCTGAGCACTAGTTCTCATTTCAATCATTATTTGGACTTAAGTTCGCTTTAAGTCTGAATTGAATCCATAATCGATTAGAAAGACATCGAAAATGTGTGAAGAAATGAAAGACTGGAAACCAATGGCCGAAGACTTCCAATGCGTATCGTTCAACAGCTACGGGAGCGGTCAGACCGCCGCTCAACTGCCCTTCCATTTGTTGCCGCCGTTCGCCGATTACCGACCAGACGGTCGACACAATCTCAAGCTATTTATTGATGGCTTCCCTTCAGATCTGACCGAAACAGGTCTGAAGAACTTCCTGAACCGAATCGGGTCAAAGCCATCGGTGGTTAAGATACTTCAGAGTCAGATCCGTTTAGGCAAACCATTCGCTTTTGTCGAATTCGATTCGAGAAAAGCGGCCGAAAAGACAATCGAATTAATCAAAAATCAAAAGATTTATAAACTATTCGTTTGCTTCACGTCTACCGAATCCGAAAGGGAACGGAAGGAAGACTTAATCGACAAAGAGTTTCAGGACTTTGAGGAACAGCTCATTAAACAGAACAACGAAATGAAGACACAATTAAATGACTCTTCGGTCGACTCATTCCGAGAAAGGGATAACTCAAGAGCCGAACCATTATCTTCGGCTAAAAGCGGAGAATCTCTTTAAATGATTGAAATGTCATTCAATGAATAGACAGGCTTTCGATGACTGGAAATGCGTTTATTCTTCAATTAAATGATTGATTGATTGAAACGATTAATCAATTTATTTATACATTTATTGTGAATGAACTTTGAATAACATTTTGAAGTTAAGAATACTTTTTAAGCACTTAATGAAAAAATTACTAAAAATATAAGATTTAATATATCGTAAGATTTAATACAATTATAATTAGATTTAATAATAATTTCATTTCGAATAAAATCTTTGTCCAAACGATATAATTGGTATAAATTAATTGAATAATAATAATAATCATTAGTTATCCTTCTTGTCCGAAGTCATCCATAAACTTCTTCAACTTCTTGAGGTCAGTGTCGTTGACAGTGGGCTTCGCGTTCGCCAAAGACAACAACATATCACTCATCGAGACGACCGGTTCCAGCAGTTTGTCTCCGGGGACGTCAACCCAAGACATCTCAATGGCTCCCCTCTCGCCCGGCGAACACGGAGTCAACAGGTCGTCGACGTCCACCGGGGGGTCACTACGCGACTGACCGCTGACCTGATGTGCGAATAAAGGGTTCATTAGAAAAGCGATTTAATAGCGATTAGTGTAAACTATCCAACTTTTCTGAAATGGGTTGCGCTCTGCACTTTGCGCACCGGTTGCATCAGTGCGTCTCTGATCAGCACAGATATGTCGGCGCCGGAAAAGCCATCTGTTTTTTTGGCCAAAACCTTAATGTCCTCTTCGGTGAGAGAGTTGGGGGTATTTCCGATATTTATTTTAATTATGCGAACCCTTCCGTGTTCTTCGGGTAACGGAATATAAATACGTTTTTCAAACCTTCTTCTGATGGCTGCGTCCAAAACCCAGGGAATGTTTGTGGCGCCCAATACAAGGATATTGTCGTTATCAGTGCCCACACCTATCGCACAGACCAACAGTTAATTAGATTCAGAACTCAATAATCGCTTCGAAAATCACTAAAAGTCTAAAATGTCTGAAGATTTCGAGATTACGTCAAATGAGCCAAACCTTGCATTTGAACGAGAAATTCGGTTTTGATTCTTCGCGCGGATTCCGATTCGTTGTCCGAACGGGTACTGCAAAGTGAGTCGATCTCATCGATGAATATAATACTCGGTCTGTGCTGTCGAGCCATTTCGAACAGGTTTTTCACCAGTTTTTCACTTTCGCCCAACCATTTCGACACCAGATTAGACGACGAAACCGAAAAAAACGTCGAATTGTTCGCTTCGGTGGCCACGGCTTTGGCTAAATATGACTTCCCGGTTCCGGGCGGACCGAACAGGAGAATACCTTTCCATGGCTTCCGATTGCCGGTGAAGAGGTGCGGGAACTTAATCGGCAGAATTACCGCCTCTTTGAGCGCCTCCTTCGCGCCCTCCAGTCCGGCCACATCCGCCCATAGGATGTTAGGCTTCTCAATCACGATCGCGCCCTCCAATTGGTTCATCAGTTTCTTCTTGTCTTTGTCCTCTTCATCGCTGTCGTCCGCCTTATCATTGGCCGAATCGCCCGCTTTTACCGGTTTTTTGTTGTTCTTATTCAAGGGTTTGTTCCGGACGTAAGCCTTCAGTTTTTCGGCTCTTTCTAAGTATTGGACACATTTGGTGCGAATGCTCTCTTTGGCCCTTTCGGACTGTGCCTCGTCTGCGGTCGCACGGGAGGGGAGGGGAGGGAAGGGAGGGTTGAAAGAAAGGCTATCAGTGATCGGGTAATGGAGTGATTGACCATTGCTTACATTTGATGGCGTGAAGGAAGTACTCGACTGCGTGTTCGTACAGACGCAGCGCCTCCTCGTAGTTCTTCGCCTTGTCTTCCTCCGTGGCTTTAGTCACCAGATCTATGGCTTTCTGTCAATTCGTTTCAGTTATAAACAAATGTCGACTAAAAATGTTTGCTTTTTATCTATCATTACCTGAAGAGTACCGCCGCTCGACATGACTTCAATTCAATTGTTTTTAATTTGATTTTTACTTAAAACTAATGATAATTAAACTAATTGTCAAATAGAGTTGAAATCAATAATTGATGTAATATTTGATAAACAAATGAATGCAAAAAAAGAAATTATTGTATTGAGTAGTAGTGTTGACTCACTTCCCAACTTAAGCTATAGTTTTGTTCCCATTCCGGAACTTAAGCTTTTAAGCTATTTCTCAATTCTAAATCATTAGTTTTGCTTTGAATTTCAAGTTAATTATTCTGTTTGTCTTTACAACATATATTATATTATTATTTTGTTTATTATTATTATTCTAAATAATTTTAAAATATTAATTTTTGTTTCATTTTTTAGTTGATACAACACTATTGTTAAGAATCGCTATTTCAATGCTGTGACTCAACACAGTCAACACAACACACAGTCATAACTATAGGGTTTGTGTTTTAATTGCAATATTTTGTATAACAATAAGAAATAATGTGGCAACCTGATTAACAATAACTTATTGATCAACAAACTAATTATGATTCAGAATTTAATGTTTGATATTGAATGAAAGAGGGGTTAAATTAAAATAGAGTATTTGTCGCCAGCAATACCTTGCTCAAATATTGTCGGCGTTGGTTAACACCAACAAAGCATTGGGTCAGTTGTTTAGACATTACTAATGACCAGAGCTTTGATAGCAATAGCACTGACCGACCGACGAATGCATTGACGGACGAGTTTGAGTTAAACATGGCTTTGGTGTCAAGTGATGTCTAACCGGCTGTGCTTTCGGCACCGAATCGATTCGACTGCAATCACAATCACAATCACAATCACAAACAATGAAAGACTGGGTTCTCATACCAACAATGAGTTAAATATTTGAAATTATAATTTATAAAACGGAAAATAGAAATTCATTTGAATTACAACAAAATATAGTGAAATATTTGCACAAATAGTTTATTAATGAAAAACAAACAAAATCTGAAAAAGGATTAAAAATATATATAAACTCATTGTTTGTAATAATAAATACAATAAATAATATTTGTTTCCCAAAGAAATGCAATAAAAGCAATAAAATTTAAAACTCGAAAAAATATAATTTGGAAAATGGTTGCCATAATGGTTGCCATCGCTCGCTCTAACTCTCCTCCAGTTCCTCGTCTTCCAACTCATTCGAGTCAAGTATTTCGAATTCATTCATACCATTCGTCAACTCTTTGTTCAACTCATTGGAAGAATTGGTTTTCGCAATACTCTCGACAGTGGAAGCGCTTTCAGATCCGGACTCTTTGTTTTCGCAATTAGTCTTGTCTTCGATGGCGTCGTTCGGCGCCACGACATCACTATCTTTCCTTTTCTTCTTCTTTTTCTTGTCGTCCTTCTTGTCGTCCTTCCGGTCCTCTCTATCCCTGTCCTTCTTGTCGTCATTGGGTTTGAATTCGTGTTTATATATCGGCCAAAACGACTCAAAAAAGCCGACGTCTTCGGTGAGGTTCGGGAGGAGCCAGAAGTGGTGTTTACCGAATGTGAAGACCCAGACAATAGTGAATATAACTAAACGAACTGAAAACCAATAATAAAACTAAACAATTGGTAAAAGTGTCGAAAAGTGTTAACATTTGACACAAAAAGAGTTAAAACGAATCGAAACTCACGAACGGCTAAACCAATAATAAAGAAGAGAATAGCGGCCGCAGCTATGCTCAGGTAATACACGTAATTGCGAACAGTTCGCGGCCACAGCGGGAACAGACACACGGCTATGGCCGCAAACACGAGTGCAAAGCCGATGAGCCACGCGCGCAGTGGGATCGGGTCGTAGATCCACACATAGGGCTGTTGGGAAAGCGAAGGCATTCAGTCTCACTCTTTCACTTCACTCTCTCTCCTCTCCTTTACCTCATTCTCGTCCACAAACAGCTGTTCCAAATGCATGTCCAGCTTTATCTTCTTCTTCTCCTTCTTCTTCGTCTCGACCTCTTTGTCGTCTTTGTCTTTGTTCTCGTCTTTGGGTTCTTTGGTGTCCTTCAAATCCTTCGATTCCTTTACGTCTTTGGACTCCTTCTTCGCTCTCTTCCTCTCCTTCTCCTTCTCCTTCAGGTGCTCTTCATTACAACTGCTTTCGTCATTGTCTGCCCTCTTCTTCTTGTCCTTCTTGACGACGACAGTGCGGGCTCTGTGGAAGAACTTGTGTCTCAGCATAAGGTCCATAAAGGAGAGACAGGACTCTCTTGAGGTGAAGAGCGCTTCCTTCTGTCGTTTGTCATCCTTAGCCCACTTCGAGTCCAACAACAGATCTATGGCTTTCGAAGCTATTCATCGAAACAAAGCATTTAATCAAAATCTGAGACAAACTTAAAGCAAATGACAATCAAATCAATAGTCAATCGAAAGGCAAACCAATAAAATAGTCGACTTTATGGGACAAAAGCGTTGTCTTCTTCGGCGGTAACTTCGATCTCAAGTATTTTGCGATTTCGTACTCGACTTTCGACGGCTTTTCTGAATCCAAATTCAATTCAGACTAAAACAGATCCGAAAAACAATTAAAACATATTTCGTATAAATAATACGTAATTTAAGCAAAATTTGATCGAATTTTTCGAAACAATATATATTTCAATTAATTTAGTTTTAATCAAACAATTGACAACATATGAGACAATGGATTGTTTGGATAATTACTTCTTTCTTTCGCTTAGTTTTTCTTCTTTCGGCCATTGGTTACAAACATATGAATCGATTGAATCGATTAGTGATTTGATGACTAAAGTCTGATTCGTATTAATAAATAATATTAAATATATATTAATAACTGATTATTGATTGAACGTCGACTCAATCAACAGATTTATACACAAAACACAAACTCAAAGCAATTGCCGATAGAGTGCATTCACTCGACCGCTCAGTCTCTCAGTCTCTCATTCACTCATTCACTCATTCACTGGTTCGCAAACGACGTACAGATCTGTGTTATTGTATTAACACATTTACAGATTTCCATTCAATTTCTCAATTATTCGAAACTTAATTGTTTTCAATATTTTTCCTATAAATTGTTTGAACAAAAATTTTAATTATATTTTAGAAAATTTAGATTATTGTAGAAAATGACAAAACATGAATGGATTTTCGCATTAAAGTAAATCATTAGTAATAGTAACTCAATAAAACATTAAAAGTACATAATATGTTAAAGGTGCAATTAATGTATAGGGTATTTTTAGTGTACAATACAGAATTTATACAAATACCTTACACAGTTCGGTTGGAATTTTTGGATTTCTTTTGTGAAAGATGTAAATATAAATTTGAAATAAACTTAAATGAATTTTAATATAAATTAATTTCAATTTGATAGAAGTTTACGGAAAGAATCATTATTTGCGAAATATATTACATTGAATCTCATTGTAGCAAAACATAACAAATCTTAAACTTGAATTTTAAGGATTTTAGTTAGTTATTTGAACTTAAACTTTATGTAACGTTAATAAATAGAGCAAAACATTATGAAAAAGTGAATGACATGGAGTAGTTTTTGATGTGGTTTGGAATTTTTAAATTAGAAACTATAAAACATACAAAACTATATCGATTTAATAAAATATTCGATTAAATTATGTGATTATCACTGATTAACAGGTTATTTGCAAATAACACAATTCTCATGAGTTTTTGATTTTATATTTAGATTTTAATAAGTATTTAAATTGTATTTTTTGCAACGCATAGCTAATCATGGAACTTTTTTTATTGATCAAATTGGTTACAAAATTGTGGTGGAAATTGAATTTGATCTCAAAAACATTTTACCCTAAACAATTTAACTGTATTTTTGAAATAACTAAAAATTAAATCTTTTCGATATAAATTTTAAAATGCTTACTGCGTAGTGTATTTAATAGTGATTGTGTATTCCATCTTATTCTGGATAAGCCGTATGGATAAACTTATTAATAACCAGGATAAAATTTTCATGTTTATTTTTATCAATTATACTCAATTAATCGGTTAAAAATAAACACTGTCTAATCATTTTATTTATTAGTATTCAGTTGTTATGCATAATAAGAATATAATTCTAAAATAAGCAGGATATTTTTTGGAAAAATTTGGAAATATGTATACAAGAATTTTGTTTTGTTTTGTAAAATAAAATGAAATTTAATATTTTTAAAATTTTAAACAATGAACACATGCTCAAAATTTGGCCAGGTTTACATTTAATAATACAATTTTAATTGTTTAATAAATAGATTTAAATATAAATTTTAAAACAATATTTTAAAAAATAATTTTAAATAAAAAAATTAAACAAAAGTAAAAATTAATTTACAATCAATTCGATTCAAAGCCAAGAAGTGGAAGCCTCCGATGTCGACAACCCTCCCGGCCCTTATGTGGCACCTCTAAGGACCGGTCAGACCCTGGGCTTAGTTGGTGGCGTCAGGCGCTGAGGGAAGGGATAAACGCCATAACATCGAGACGTTTGGGCACCGCCTGACTGGAGAGCACCGGAAGAAAAGCCTTCGAAATCCCCGGCAATGATAACCCTCCCGGCCTTCAAGTGCCACCTCTGATAGACCAGTCAGAGCCTGGGATTAGTCGGGGAATGAAGAGTCGAAACGAATGATTGGTTTCAAACGCAATTCATCGCACGGTTAGTGACGACAGCATTGGTTGCACTAATCGATCGGAATTTGCGTTATTAGTAATCGCCTTAACTCAGGGTTGGCCAGACTGAGTCAGGTCAGGGGGGTTCAGGTAGGGGTAAATGACTTATTTTTTCTCAAAA
>JAQIYC010000367.1:0-14643 GCA_034699545.1 Porobelba spinosa
AAAATATTTTTCTAATCGTATATTTACTCAACTAATAACTGAAATACTGTACAATTTTATCCAGCGAGTCGTACATGCATATACATGCATGCAATTTAGTATAAAAAGAGACATGGAACATTATCTATTGAATATACGATATGTTATGTAATTGTTTGCAAAGACTTATAGATAACCAATAGATATAAGTTATATTAGTCTATATTTCAATGTAAAAGATGTATTCAATTATATACTGTACTCTAGAAATGTGGAGAACGAGTGCGCAAATGGAAAGAGTGTAGAAAGCAGTGAATGGAGAGCCGAGGAATAGGCAATACTCCGTACAGTCTGTAGTCGAGCAGTAAGTTATGTCTCCCTAATAGCAACCGAAATGGTTTCGACTCTAATATCGATCCGAAGCTCCAAATATTCATTCCTCTCTTTCTCTTTCTGCACAAGGCGTTGGTTTATATGAGTTTCTGTGCTTTTGGATCTGCCGTTTCTCTGCACAAGTCGTATATTGTGTGCTCTGCCAGACCAGTGTTTGCCATTAACTTATGATGGAATCCATGGTCTCTTAACTTATGATCAAATATATCATTGCAATGCTATAAGACTTTTACTCTTTTCTGTTTTTTGCTCAGCACTGGTAGTATTGTTTGTATGTGTTTTTGTGCAATACCCAGTACGACAGCACCGGAATAGAAGAAACGCAACGATTGAATCGAAAATACAATTCTTATAAATTTTTCATTGAATTCGTATATTCAGTAAATACTGTAAAAAGAAAAAGAGTCGAAATGAGACAAAATTTGTTTGTTTTGATATCACTTCTGTTGTTAACCATTTTAATTGATTCAATACAATCAAAGGTAAGAATTAATTTTTATTTTATTTTATTTGTATTTTCTATTGTTTTTGCCTTTTGTTGTGGATTTTAATGGTTCGGTCGTAACCCAAATGTAATGATCGCTTAATTCTGTTTACTTTTCATTGAATTGTAGCTCAATTTTCTATTCAATTAAAATAACGTTTCGTAAGTGACAACTATTCTATAATATGAATAAATGATTTACTTTTTAGTCGTTAAAGAATTTTTGCGGAATTTATTTTTATAATTTAATTCACGGTTTGTTGAACACAATTACCGATAATTTTAATTAAAATAATTTTTCATTTTTTATTCAAAAAACTAACTATAAATCAAAAGTCTAATGCATTCAAACATTTATCACTGAATAAAGTACTGAATAAATCGTTGTTTTGTTTAATTAAATTTAAATATTAAACAAAAATTTAATTTTAATTTTAAGAATACTGTATAAACACAAAGTTTGTGTAAAGTTTAAAATTATTGATTTAAAAATAAATATTAATTTTGATTTTGCACTTTACTCCATAGCATCATCACAAGTATTCCTGTCCAGTGCTCCAGAAGTGTCCGATTCATAAACACAAAGTCTGTGGAAGTGATGGCAAGCTATACGACTCGAGATGTCATTTAAGGTATACCTAAATACGATAACGTCTTATTGGGTCATCTAATGCAGGAAACGCTAAATTTATTTCATCTCAAATTGAATCCTTTATCTGAATCACTCCATAGTATATAGACTTTTCATTAAATAAGTCGTTTTTGAGAGTCTATACGATTTTGGAGTCAAAATCTTGAGTTAACTATAGTATAGCTCTATTGCAATACGTGAGGCCTCATATACGACGATTAGATCATCGATTCGTTATTGAATTCATATTAAAGAAAAAATGTTCTAAACATTAGTTTAGAGTTGTATTAAATTTTAAACAAAATAAAATTTATTTAAAGAACTGTATAATGATATGAGTATAATATTTTGAGACTTAAATTTAAAGCTTATTTTCAAATGGCATTAAAAAAGCATTGCTTAAGACAGCATGAAATGACACGAATGTAAATTTCCATCTGTTCCTATGCCTGCTATGCCTACTATGTCTAACTATACAGTTCCTACTTTTGCTCGAATCGTATTCATAGACTAATATATTTTGTGATCTGATTATAGTTTGAAATTGAATCAAAATTAAGATTTAATCAAACAGTTAAGTCGAAAAACTTAGAGCAAACAGTTGTCAAACATCGGAATAATTAAATAAGCATTTCTGATGGATATGTTTATTGCCTGAAGTGTCTTAAACTACGAGTGCAACGATGTTTCGCATATTGAGATACAATTTCTGTTATTGACATTTACTAAGTATATACCACTAGAAATAGAAAACCTCTGAGGGCTCGGCGCAGGCCATTCATCGGGTGTTCTCGTTATAATAGTTGCCAAAAGAAAACACAAAAATCGGCAAAAATTTGTCTCAAGAGATGTCTTTTCGAGAAAAAACATTGCGATTAGAGTTTGTTATAGTCATCGAAAATATATATAAAAGAAGAGCGAAAGCCGCCTCTCAGTCCTCCCATTCCTTCCCCGCCATTCGACAGTAAATGCGTTTTTAGTGTCATTTAATTTTCGATGTGATGTCTACTTCAGGAAAATCGCGTGTATGACAGACACCAACTTAAGGGCAACACATCCAGACCAGTGCACCCGCGACGACGACGACGATGACACGGATGACAGTCATTCAGATGACAGCAACAGAGAGAGTGCGGAGGAATGCAAACCAAAACAATACGATTTGATGAAACAACAGCTTCTCTTCAAAAGTATGTCTCAAATACTTCATTCAATTCTCTCGTTTCTCCATTCATTCAAAGACTTTACTATTTTTTCAATTTATTTCATTTGATATTTTAAAATATGTTTACTTTAGATAAAAATTAATAAAAATATATATTTGATATAAAACCAAATATTGAAGTCTCTAAGGCCTGAGTTAATGCTGTTTAGTCTATAATTTGTAATATACCACAAATAATCTCATTATTCTTCCGTTGCCTGACCTCAAGTAGTCGGCCAACTGTTCCCTAACATATGAGGTCTATATGTTGTCAAAATGACTTATTATTGCTTATTCTCAGCCACTCTTCACATTCACATTCTCTCCCTTAATATGGATTTATAGTCCGATTTCTTATGGATTTTTGTTACAAACACTTCACTCAAAATCAATAGAAAATAAGAATTTAGTGTTCATTAGATGCGAATCTGTGCTCTTCGGAGACTCGATATTATCAATTGTTCAATATTGGTGTCAATGAAAATGCTGTTGAGTTTAGAATAAGAAATTTTTTGCAAATTCAGTATTTGATATATGTTTCATAAAAATATAAAACTTGTGGATATAGTGAAGTGAATATAATTCCTAATATTTGCATAATTTATTCATCACATCCAACAAAATAGAGTTCTTTAAATTAAATATTCATAAAAATAATGCAAATCTCAGCGAATATAATAAACTTATATTACACTTCACTCACTATCTATGCAGATGTGCAAGGACAAAAAAAGAGTTTAATCTAACTTTTTGCAGTTTTTTCTCGTAACTATCAAATATTTCATATTAAGTTCAATTTTTTAAAAACATTTTTTGTCATTTTAAATAAGAATTTATTTTAACCTGTGCACTTTCATTTCAAAACACTATTTGCAACGTTTCTTAAATAATCTCTATTTGATTCCTCGGATTTAAAACAAATTGAATTATATTACTTTATATGTTACATTGCTTTAATCAACTTGCACATCTTTACTATTCCCTTTCATGAATATCCTGTCGGCTATTATCAGTTAATATAAAAAATCTTGAGTTTGTCTTAAGAGGTTTGTCTGTATAATAATGGCTATCAATAGAGAACTGAATGGATAGAGAATTGCGTGAATACAGTGTTTCACTATTCGAAACACAGCAGGAAATGCTGTTTTAGTATTAAACTGAAAGACTTTTTTGATGGCATAGAATAATACGATAGAATAGAAAAGAGTTTACGATTTTAAGAGAACAGTTCTCCAGTTCAGTTGGATTTTTGATTTGAGAGCAAACTTTTATCTTTGATTTTTCTCGTTCTTTGTATATCTTATATAATATTTGCTTTTGTTGTTCTGTACCGACAAAACAGCCAACGATTTATCGCTTCTGTTTACACATCTGGATGAGGACGGGGATGGAGAGATCAACATTAATGAATTATGGAAACATTCGAACGTATATAAGGTATGTGAGTATGTCATGTGCCGTCTATACCATTCTCTGCTCGCTGTCAGCCCTTCAAACAATTGCTCGAATGATAAATAAAATATAAAGTTTTTTCTGTCGCTATGATTGCGCTTCTTATGAATATAATATCAAAATTCTAGCAATTCTTACGATTGTTAAGACTTTAGTTTTAAGATCGCTATAAGTTATTAAAGAATTGTGTTTTTATCCTCTGTTCGCCATCACAGCCCGAAGACTCAGTTTGTCTTTTGACTGATTTATTACTACACGAAGACACCAATCACGACGAGAATCTCGACTTTTCCGAATTTCAAACGGCTTTTAACAAACTCTATAGTAAGTCAAATATAAAATTCTATCGATTTTAATATTTTAAACATAATTTAAAAGTTTATTTTGAAAATATTCTCTACGACTTGAGTAACAAATTTATTTATTTGGTTTATTCGTCTCATGAATTCCAGTGTAAATAACAATTATTTGTTTGCATAGATTATTGTTATATTAACTTTTAGATAATTATATTCTTATGGCGAATACGATATGCGAAACAACTTATTTAATAACACAAACCCTAATTAAGTCATTTATTTCTGACTCGTAATAATTAGACTATAATAAAGTAAAACTGCATTCACTTATCGCACAATTGCAGTCTAATTGCAAATGCATTGAATTGTGGATTAAATCAATAAAACTAACTGCGATTCTAAGCCATAATCAATATTAATAAAACAAAATAAAAAAACCTATTCTTCAATTAGGCGTAACAATGGTAACACTTGACCAGTCATTAGCCGTCAACAAAGTCCAGGCACACATCGGAGACAATGTCGAGATTAGGTGCGATATAGTAGGCGAACCTCAACCCCCGGCCATTAAGTGGAGCCGTTTTAACGTCGACTTATCGAATGTCAATATTCCTAATATGAAAGTGAGTTTCGATTCATTATTTATTGCCATTAGAGCTGACGTTCAAATTGAAACATAAAATTGAATCTTCTATTCGATTGCAAGCATTGATATGTTTGTGACATCAGATAAATAATATAAATATCTGTCTGTCTGTCAGTCCATCATTTGGTTTATTTGTTCACTTAATAGGTATTCAGCGACGGCTCTCTATACCTAACGAACGTCCAGTTGTCCTTCTCAGGCAACTACACCTGTCAGGCCGTCAACAATCCAATGGTAAAACAGGTCCACATTCTTCATACTATAGGTTTGCTTCCTATTTTATATTTTAAAATTTTATTTTTGCATAAATTAAAATGAAATATTATTTTAACATAAATTGATTAAAAGGTTAGATTATAGCTTAAGCTGTTTAAAAATAATTTTACACTTTTTTGATTTTATTATTAATTTAAATTTTAAATGAATTAAGATAAAGATATGCAAGGGGGTCATGGCAAAATACCCCACGAGCTAAAAAAGCTTATAATACCCTCCTCCCACCCAGATGGGAAGTCACATATTCCCTCAAAAATTTGCACTAAAGGTTTTTTTTTTAAATAGTTTGATTTTGAAGGAAGTTTCCTATTTTGGGGTTATTTTTAAAAATGAGGTATAAATCTATTAAATTGACTAATGGGGTTAAATCCAATTAAATTAACTAAATTTAGCTTAAATTCAGTTAACGTTATCACCAATTTAGAGGCAAAATAGCAAATAGGTTTATAGGAGTTTTATGGAAAATAGCAACGTTGAAAAAACCTTACCCGAGACCCCCAGGCAAAATTTTGAAAAAACCACCATTTTTCTACCCGCGGCCTACTCTTAATTGATGGATCTTGCACATCTCTAGAATTAAGAACAGAGTGCATTACAGGTTTAAAAAGCTTTTAAAGCTACATGAAAGTAATTATTTGCTTGTTCAAATATTTTATTAGTGGTAATACACATTGAGCTCTATTTTTAACATTTAAAGTAAATCTTTTAAATTTGAATTTAATTTCTAATATCAATGCAAAACCTATTGAATACCGAACAGTCCCGCCATTGGTTGAGGTGACGCCTCGGTTCCAATGGGAACCGGTTGGGGGTATGGCTACAATGGAATGCAAATACGAGACATTCGAAGAACAAACAACAATCGAATGGTTCAAAAACGACGAGTTATTGCTAACAAACCAAAGAACAACTATAATGAACAATTCTACTCGGGTTCAAATTGGACAGTTATCCCGCACTGATACGGGTGCCTATTCTTGCCGAGTGTCCGACAAAGAGGACCAGGCGTTCGGACAGGACGTGTCATCTCTGCTCATTCAAGACGAAGCAGTGGCCGAGTCTTCGGGCGACGCCTCTAATAGAGAGCGCTTATGGGTATTCCACGGAAATGGCGTTTCGATCTATTCCGGCGGATGTGATGGGCTGTTACATGAGTTGGACGGCCGGGATATTCTGCCCCAAAGTGGTCTCACTCTGTGTGGCGGCACAGATGTTGAACAGCACGTGATCTGCGAGTGGTCTGACAACGCCATTGTCGCCAATTCGAAGATATATATCGGCCAACCGAACCTCAACAGAATAGTCGTATTCCATTCGGTGCAGTTGAATGTGGTTCAGGTTATAGCTACTGATCCACAACCGAAGCGCCTTTGGTCGGTCCAGAACGGTATGGATGAGCACCAGATATGGGTTTTGTGTAATGGAAACGCACCCAATGGTAAGGACAGCGCTTCCGGTGCCTCCGATGACTCGTTTGGTGACTTTGAGGAACGCAAACAATCGGATAGTCTTGAGTTCGAGTGGAACTATCCATCACAACAACAACAGCACTTCAACCGAAAGACTATTCAAGTGATACGACTGTCCGCTAACGTTCATCAGCCGAATGTCATTCACTTACAGCCTATCGATGGCCACTTCGATCTGGTCTACGATCTCTTCATACCGTCATTCAGTCCCCAGAGACTGCATCAAAAACATGGAATAACTAATCGGTTCGTAATTTTAATATTTGTGTAAAAATTAGAGTTTTTTAGCGGTAATTAAGTTTGAATTTATGCTAAAATTGATTAGTTTTTTCATTCAATACATTATCAACGCATCAATGCATTAGTTAATTAACGAATGAAAAAATGTTTAAATTATTCAAACACTGGATGTGTTGGAAAGCTTTTTATTTAGAAACTTAATTTGATTTTAAAGAATATTAATGCTTCAACGAAATTATGGCATTACTATAAATTTGAACAAGATCTTTCAAGTTTAATTACTAACAGTTTGTTTCGATTTTTGTTTTTGATATTTGTTTTCCTAGAGTTTATAGTTTTGCACATTTTATAATTGTTTGCAATGTTTTGCACAAACTTTTCAATATTTACTAATTTAATAGAAAAATATTATTTAATTTTTGACAAATGATAAATTAATTTTAATGAGATTTTACCAAAACTGCTTAAATGGCATTAAAATAATAATATAACCAAAAATTTTTAATGCATTACTAATTATATGCATTTTTGCAATTTTTCAAATTCAGATTAAGTTTGAGATATATAGCAATTTTGACATTATGTAAATTTTCAATCCATTATTCTTCGATCAATTAATTTTCAATCAATAAGAAAATTAGCGCTTCTTTTGAGAGAATTTATTTAAAACTTTTTTTTTTGAAACAAATCTATTCATAAAATTTAGTAAAGAAGAGATTTTGCTTTTGAAGTTTTGACAACAAATCGATAGAAAATTCGTTTATCAAAAGCAAACGACAAAATCTCTTCCGCTTCTGACGACTGTTTTGAAACCAAATTAATGAATAAACTCTTCATTTATTCAGAAGAGAAGTATTCGCTTCTATTAATAGTCATTAAGACTGAAGTTAATTAAAAACTGAAACACTTTCGCGAATGGCTTCTCAAATCACATCTTATGTGTGTTTTTATGAGTTCGCACACAATTAAGAGCACAAGTAGTTAAAACTTTTTCTTTGCTCTACTTAGACGGGGCTCGGGTATTCATCATTTTAATTAATGAAAATTTTCATAAATTCTTTGAATTATTTGAGTGAGCTATCAAAGGCAATAAAGAGATCTAGATGAAAAAAGTTAGATTAAGCATTGATTTTTTAATGTACTTTTTTATTCAAGCATAAAATTGGAAAATTAATGACAAGTTTAGAAGTTATTTGTGTAAAATTAGCTCTAATTATAGCATTTTTGCATTTAATGGTGAACTGGAATTAATTGATTAATTAATTAATTGCATTGACGCACAGGTATGCACACGTAACCCATTGGGACGAGAGGGCAATCATTAAGATAGATATGTCTCAATTCAAATACGTAAAGACAATCAATTTAGCCGATTGTCAGCCAATTAATGGCATTCATACCGATCACGGATTGCTGATAATTCAATGCCAAACCCCAGTCACACATCAACTGAATGGTCAGTTAGTGGTCGACCAAATCAGCGATGCATTGATCGCATATAACGCTCACGTGAGGGCACAGAAGAGCTATCTCTCGCCCAACCAATACTTTTTAGTCAATGTATTGCATAATAGCTCTACCCCTACGGCCACCACTATTATTGTCCAACGAGTGACCAGAACTGGTCTCGAATTTCTATACGACGTCCGAACTTCGCTCGATATCGTCAACTGTGAGTTCGTTTGGAAGAATGGCAACTATGACGCCATTCTCGCCTCTGGAACCGCTAACCGCGAAGACCTTCTCTACCTCTCGCTCAGTGATGGACGCGTCGAACTCATCACTGGCATCGGCAGACCGACCAGTGGGTCAGTAGTCCTCAGATTATTTTAAATAATTGAAATTCAAATGCAATTAAATGTATGAATTGAATGGAATTATGTATTCCCTTAACAGCTCTCACAGAGGAATGGCTTTGGCGTCGAAGTCGCGTCTATTGGCCGTAACGGCCACTGAAAGTGTGTTTTTAGTCGATTTAAATACGAATCGAATCCAATGCGAGACAATTCAAAGACATCAAAAGCCAAATACATTGATCTGGTCTTAGATGGTGTGTCCAAAACACTCACTTTAGTGCTGTAAGTGCTCTAAGGCTTGGATTAGATTTTTAGAAACAATTTTAAAGACATTAACTTTTGCCAAATGTTTAATATCTCTTAATCTAATAAAAACTTTTTTTACAGTTTTTCTTCTCTTTTCTCATTTAGTTAGCATTTAATCGCAAACTTCGAGTATTTTTACTGTAATTATAGAACAGTTTTTAGAGCACATAAACAAAAACGGATTTTAAATAAAAAAGTTTAAAATACAGTAAAACTGATTTAAAAATACTTAATAAAAATAATAAAACATTTCTAAACAGAACTACTTTTGTGATACTTGTGGTATAAAACTAGTCATCATTTGATTTTGATTTGATAAAAATTTTATTAATTATTATTAAACTGTTTATGAATTGTATTATAAATGTTTTGTAATTTGATTTTGAATATTAGCCGACAAATACATTAATTAACTTTTTTTTCATTAAATTTATTTTATTCTCAACTATAATACTGTATATATTTTAAACTTATATTATATTCTTATTATACTGTACTGTATAACGATAACAATTTATGTAATTATAACCAAAATTCTGATAAATAAATTAATTTGAAAACTCTTAAACTTTAGAAATTTAAATACATTTAACATTATTCAAATACCTTGTTAACTATGAGTTATAAATTATTTTAACAAATTTATAATTAGTTAGAAACAAAACTAGTTCAAGCAGGATTGACCAATGTTTGTCAGGAGAGAGGATTGAGGGTGGGGAAATAACTCATTTTTTCCAAAACAAGAAAAGGGCTGAGGGGAGGGGTTTTCAATAAAAATTTATTACTAAATTTGGGTTAAATTAACTTAAATTTAGCCCCAATTTATGAACAAAACAGTTAATAGTGTTTAAAGTGCGTTTTAGGCAAAATTGCAATTTTAAAAAATTCTACCTTAAACCCCCGAAGAAAATTTGGGCTATTTTTCTACCTCTGTAGCCTTGACAAAAAGAACTTTGCACATTACTAATTTAATACAAATGAAGTACGTAAATCAAGATTAAACTATAATAAGATATAATATTTCACTATATACCAGAATTATTAAAACTACAGCATGATATTATGTGTCATAATTTACCACAAAATGACACTTTGAAAAGACAGTTAAAATTATCAAGTAAAATGTGTAAAACCATTTTGTTGCAACTAATTATTAATATTCTATTCTTCTATATTAAAAGTATTTAAATTTTCTGCTATGACAAATAAAACAAATAAATTAAAATTTCTGCCAGTAAGAATATTCATAAGCAGATAAAACAATTGTAAAATTAAACTTCAATGTCATATGCATTCAAAGTTATTTGCATTAAAAGCAATGAAATAATAGCTATTCATTCATTCAATGATTGAATAGAAAATATGATATTATAAACAAATTTACGAATTAATTCATTGACATCATTGACCGCTTTCTATGTTTTTCTTTCAACAAATAATTAACATAAATTGAAAAAATTAATTTCAATGCATATTATTTAATTAAGTGCTTACAATATTGTCTTGTTTTAAGAATATATATTATTAATTAAAAAATTAATTATATTTATTTTTTAAGTTAAGCAACAAAATAAGTTAATTTGTACATAATGCTTTTCAAATTAATGTGGAATAGCAATTTTAAAATATTAAACAAGATTTAATATTTAAAATTTATTTTAAGATTAAAGTGATTTATCTGAATTATTTTAAAAACTAATTTTAATCAAAAATGAAGTTTGGTACTTTATTTGTATTGATAGTGTTGTCAATAATGTTAAGACCGAATACGTATTGCCAGCACATAATCCCGGCTTCAATACTCAGTGAGGGCTGTATTGACTTAACATGTCTTGAATTACTTACAAGAGATGCTAAGAAAGTGTCGAAATGTTTCGAACCGTTGCGTCAATCCATTGTACAGAATGAAGACACGGGTCTCAACATTTGCTGCAATGTCCGCAAATACGAAAGTTGTGTTTTTCCGTTAATTATTGCCAATTGTGGTCTCGATTCGATGGATAAGTTTGAAGAAGAAATGCGGAGTTTTAACGCGATTTGTAATTTAGTGACTCTTTCGTGGAATAAATGCGAACCGAAAAACCTGACTTTAAGTGAAGAAGCGGCTCAACTCAGTCTTCGGGAGAAATAGTTTATTGCTTTAAAATTTAAACATTAGCTAGATAAAATCTTTTTATTGTAAATTAAACAATTTTTATCTAGGCTAATGTTATGTACAATTTATTATTACAAACTTATACTATATTTATGTGTTTGTCTATGTTTTTGTTATATTGTTTCTGAACAATTTTTTATAACTTATCTTGTTTACTTTTGTATTCTGAATTTTTATTTTATATATTTTTCATATTGTATCGACTTTTTGTGTAATTTTATTTTCATTTTAATCAATTACATAAATAAATGAATAATTTGTTCCAATTGTTTATTAATTAAATAATTTTTTATTCAAATGTCATATTTAGTTCAATGATTGAACTTCAATCAATCCATCAATTTATAAGTCAATAACTTTTAAATTATTATAATTTTTAAAACTAAATATTTGTAAAACACACATAAAATCCACCAAATTTTCTTAATTTAGTTCATATATAAAAAGTTGTCGGAATAAATCAAAAATATATTTCAGAAGTAATGTTTGCGCTTTCATTCCTAATAGTGTTGTCTATAATTCTAATGCGAGATATTTCTGGTGGTATTTGCAGACCGTTATGGTTATCGGCGCTTCAAAAATCTTGTTCTTGTTGTCCGTGTATTCCACCACAAATATTGCCGCCAATTGTACCTCCTGTCGGGCCTTCTGGACCCATGGAACCGGTACCATCAGAAGAGCCAGCTATCGATGTTACCTTGACACGTAATTTTAATTTTATTTACAGTATTTGTAATTAAATGTTTGATTTATTAATAATACGTTTATTTTAATGCAAAGACAATAATAAACATTCACTAAAAGGACGTAAACCAAGAACTCGTGAGAGAGTCAACCGAAGAGTTGAGAGACAACGAGTGAGTAATCGTTGATATGATATAACGGCTCTAATTATTGATTATTTTTGTTTTTGTTTTTTATTATAATTAATTGCAAAGAAAATTAACAAATCAAGAGACTATATAAGATCTCCTTTTGATAAATAAATTTAAAAAATTGTTAAAATAACGTTGATTATAATTAAGTGCATAGTTATAAGTTATAAGTTTCAAATATATACTGTATAAACGATTTAATTAAAATTATATCCAATTTATAATAACTTATAAAACTAATTGTACAAAAATTAAGATTAAAATTTTAAGTTTAATTATTATTTAGATAAGATTTCCAAAATATTTTTTTAAATTATCTACTAATAATCAATGAGAAAATAAACACTTGTATATTTACAAGTTACACGCTTATATACATAATTTAAATATAATCTACTGAATATAAATTAATATTATACTTAATAATAATTTAATAATAAATATAATATTAGACACTTAATTATAACTGAGTAAAACATAAAAATTAAAATGATAAGTAAGTTAAAAATATATATGTTTTTAGAATTTCTTATAACTATTGTTTTGGTTATTAAAATCCCCAACATATCGTGCAAATGTCCAAGCTCACTTATATTGCATCCATGTTTTTGTATTGCATTGGGTGAAGACGTAGACATATTTTGTCAAGATGAGACAGGTGAATTGGATATTGATTTAGTGACAATATTCGGAAATGTGAGCAAGAGCCTCTCGAGCGACAAAAAGAACCTGCATCAGTTTACTTTGAAGAATACAGCCGTTAAAGAGTTAAAAGCAAATACTTTTAAAGACATTACATTTGATGTAATCGTTATCTCAAACACAAGACATTTAAAAACTATTGACAAAAACGCGTTCAATGGAACCAATTTAGTCACCGATTCAATAGATTTTCGGCTAAATTACAATTTAGAGAATTCGAGTAAAGCTCTGTTCGACGTTTTGAACCAATTTTCGAGTTTAACCGAAATTCGATTGAATTACAACAAATTGATTGAAATTCCAACCAATGCTTTCAAACCTATCAATCAATACGAGAATATAATTAATGTTTTATTCATTTTTGATGATAACATCAAAACGATTGGCGAAAACGCGTTTAAATATTTGAATCGTTTGAATACTTTAATGATTAGAGACACTCAGATCAGTCATATACCAGAAAATGCATTCATTTGTGGTAAGACATCGTATCAAACATTGAATTTAGAATTTGATGCAAACAAACGGTTAAACAGTTCTGGTTTTGCGAATAACAGTTTGACTCAATTCAATCGACCCGTTGTTCTCACTTTAGACCAAAACCAAATTATGACTTATTTGGACCAAAAGGTATTCCTTCCGTTCCTTCAATCGCACGGCTCTAATAAACTCGAATATAAGAGTGAAGTCGATTGCAATGACTGCCGGTCCTACTGGGCCTGGAATAAGGCAAAGGCCAACTGGACTGTTGACAGTCGGTGTGCGAATGGAAACGCTTGGACTGATGTCCGCAATTTTAAAAATTGTCATTAATTTGGTTTATATTATCTGTTTTGTAAAGAATTTGTTTTATTTTTTAATTAAAGTCATTTTTAAATTGAAAACAAATTTTCAAATACAAAATTAATCAAATTTTAAATAAATTTTAATAAAAAAATTTCATCAAACATCTCAATTAGGGTTACATTATGTAACTTACAAACTATCGGCCGCCATAAGAATACGCACAGCCGTATTCTGGCGTTTTGGTTCCCCATTTAATGCTTATCTATGGGTATAATGAGTATAAAGGCGAAATTAGACCTCTAACCCACCATCTTCTAAAAATTTGTCTCCAACCCCCCCCCCCACTCATTTTGTTTAAAAATAAGACCCCTTCTAGAAATTTTTGATTTAAAGTAAAGAACATATAAAATGGGAATGGGTTTAGACAAAAAATTTTCAAAGATTACAAAAGTTATTTAAATAAAATTGTAGACTAATATTACAGTATAGCTTTAATTTGATATAAATACCTTTTTCGTACGACTTTCCTATCCGAGCTTATTTAAACGTTTGTATGACGAAGTCATAATAGCTTTTGGACCAATTTTGCATAAAATCGATCATCATTTTGAAAATCATTAAAAAAAATATTTTATTATTTATCTATAATCGGGGTTAACTAAAAGATATTTATTTATTTTAAACTTATTTGTAGTAAACAACCATAAATTAATTTAAAACAGGGTTGGCCAAGGTCCGTCAGGTCAGGGAGGTTCAGGTAGGGGTAAATGACTCATTCTCCCCCAAAATCCTAGGGGGGGGGGGGGAGGGTCAGCTCAAATTTTTCGCGCCAAAATTAGTAAATTTCCGTTAAAAACGACGCCATTTTGTTCCAGAAAACCGGTTTTAAAGCAGATTTAACCGGTTTTTAACTAAATTAACACTAAATTAAGCTAAATTAACTGGATTTA
>JAQIYC010000368.1:0-14640 GCA_034699545.1 Porobelba spinosa
TGTCCGCTCATCACAGAAGACATAATCGACACTTGGGTTGAGGTCGCGAACAACAGACCCGACGACAAGATTAAAGTCTATTTGGAGGGAATGGTAGTCAACAAGAGTTTGGATGACTTGCCGTCGAATTTGAAGATCGATGTGAAGAAGACGGACATCGATTCGGCGCCGAATCCGAACCAAACTCTCATTAATCCCGAAACCCCTTCTCAACAAAACAATTCTAATAATAATCCTTTGAATATCGTTTAAATTTATTTTAAATGAATTTCGTTTTTTTGTTTCATTTTATATTCATTTAACTTATTATTAATAAACGATTTATTTTTTTATCGTTTATTGAAATTATTATTAATTTCATATTTTATTCATAACTGACTATTCATTTACTTTTTAACAATTTTTATTTATTTATTAAAACATGAATTTGTAAAGTATAGACATTTTTCAAATCAATTTCTGTATATATTGTTATTGAATACGACATTTAAATGTAAATATTATCACAATTTTTATAACTAATACTGTTTTTACGATTATCTCAACTATTCTCATGTCTATTCAAATCATAATTTCAAACGTTTTGTTAAATAATTTTGTAAATTATAACAAATTATTATTAATTTATTTAAAAAATAATCTGAAATAAAATATTTATAATTGTTTCTCTATTTTGTCACATCTCTACTTGAGCTACTAAAGAATTAGCTGGGTGTGATGGATAAAAGAGTTTAGCGATAAATAGAGTTCCTAGCATATCGGTGTGAGTATTATGAGCAAGGATCAGAGACTGATTATGGAGTGGGGAATGGCGGTGATGAGGGTACAACCAGTGATGAGACGGAGGGCTTTGTTTTGAATTGTTTGCAATTTAAGTTTATGGGTTTGCGATTGGGTTGGATACCAGGAGGGGGAGGGTATTCGAGAACCGAACGGATGTATGATTTGTAGAGTAGAGGTTTCTTTCTCCTGTCCCCATGAGTTGGTCTTCAATAGAGTGTTCGGGTGTTTACAGTATTTTGAGAACAACTACAAAATACTGGCCAATTAGTGCCGATCGCTGGCCAGTGGCCACTTGTGTCGATACGAATGACATTTATTTGAAATGTTTTAAACGACAAGAAATAGAAATTGAATTTAATGTGAATTTATTAAACTATTACTACTTTTTGAGACGTAAGTTGTGTTAAAGCTTTACTCCAAACTCGAGAATCTGATTGAAATGATTGCAGATTCGAGTCAACGAAGTTTCTACTGGAGATCGACTGCACAACTGCAGCAATGAGTCAACCAATAGAGTGCTTACTATTTGAGCCAAACATTTCTACTTTTAGATATCGATATACTGTAATCGCATTAGTGGCGCAGTGGCTATAGGCGTCTATCTCAGGCTTAGAAGGCTAGCTGTGGTAGTGGGTTCGAACCCGGTTGGAGCTCTGCTTTTTCCCACTTCTCGAAGAAGAGGTCGAATCAAAGAGAAGTTTTGGCTCAGCAAGTGGACCACGGGTGGGGACCAAGACCCGTTAATTGGCACTATTCGCAGATTAAGTAAGGTATATTGAGTGACCATAGCAACCTTAGCGACTATAGCAACCATAGCAACCTTAGCAATCTTAGTAATCATGGAAACCATAGCATAACCATAGCAACCAATTGAGGGGCAAATATGACTTTAAATTATGCAACAAAAATGGTTTATACTGTGAGAGTCTGAGCCGTCGGTAGACTCGCTCTCGGGTTTCGTTCGAATGATTTAGTCGTAATTTCGGTTTAAATTCGGTTTTATTAATCGTTTAATACGTTTACAATAATCGAAGCGTTAGTCGCGTTCGAGAAGTCGTTACAAACTGAGCGATAAGAGCGCGCAAACAGAGTATTATAGCTATCGAGAGCGTGATGGCGGGCAACGCCGCCTTCCGGCTCTCAATATATATATATATATATATATCAACAGAATAATAGAGAGAATAATACTGTATATATAATTTTATAATATAAAAATCTCTCTCTCCCCCAGTATTTTTAATCCTTCATATTACCTTACTTAATTTCCTCGCCGAACTTCTATATCCCTAATATAATACAAATGTTTGGATCCGATCCCTCCATTTTCATTAATCTCTACTGTATTTGTTTGTGAGATTCTCGACTCTTTCTTGCAAAGCTAAGATTCCCAGTTTGTGACCTAGCAGAACGAGATATTGTAAATAATTTTAGTGTATATTTTATTATTTAAACTATTAATTAGTTGATAATTTTAATCAGGATAAAAGTTAAATTTTAATGGTTTAATGAGTTAAAACTTTGAAAATAAGTACCCAAAAATCCCATAGATAAGCCGCGGGCTATCTAATAAATTTAGAGGATTTTTAGCAGAATTATCATCTGCGGGCTATATCTTAAAATAAATTTTTTTTGATGAATAAAAATACTCTTAATGTAGAACTATATATTATCAAAAATTTAGATTAGAATTAGTTAAATAAACATTCAAATACTTTAAAATTCAAATGTAAATCATTTTTAAGTAATATAAACTCAACAGATACTGTTTTTTAAGTTATTGCAGAAACTAATGCTTCATTTCCAATTCGTTTAATTATATAAAGCATATCTTACTTTAAGTTATTAAAACATATTTACATCTGCGGGCTATACATGAGTTGCGGGCTATTCATTAAAACTAAATATTTTATAAAAATAGCTCTTTTTTAATACTGCGGGTTATACACGGGGGCGGGCAATCTATGGGATTTTAGGGTATTAGTAATTTATAAATTATTTCAATTTGTGTAATGATTGTTACTCATATTTAAGTATTTCTTTTTACTAGTTAAATGATTTTTCAAGTTTATGTCAATTTCAATAAAATTGTAAAATAAAATATTGATTCTGATTGTACAGTATATAAACAAGTTCAATATAGTAAATACAAACTTTTTATAATTACAAATTACAGTAAATTTAGTTATATTAACAAAGGCTTAAAAGCCTAAACTGGGAAAGCCTGTTGTAAAGTCTTACTATTGCGAATAATTTAAGTCCATTGCATGCGTGGAATAAATTATTTTATGTAGTCTTAATAAAAAAATTTTCTATTTGAAGATATTTTTATTACAATAAATAGCGTTTTATAATGTGTTGATAAATTTTATCCCAAACGGAATTAGCTCTAATGCACATTTTTTATTAGCTCAAACGAGATTAGCTTAAAAGTAATTAGCTCATTTTTGGCTTTACAGTACCAATACAAATGCCTTGGTTATTTCTAAAAATATTTTAAAATAGTTTTTCCTGTATAAAATATTTTACCTTAAATTATTTGACATGTATATTAAAATTAAAATTTTAGTTATATTTGTTAAATCAAGGTATTTTAAAAATTAAAATTTATATTTTGGTAATTGTGTAATCGAGTTAATTGAGATTTTGCTTTATTTCGTTTTAAATATAAATTTCAAATTAATTTTTAAAAATTCTAATGCACAAAAAAAATTTAAAAATATGAAATATTTGATCCGCATCATTTTGCCCTTTTATGAATAATTTATAAAACTAAATACGAGACTCTTATCAAAAGTATGCTTTCATTCTATCTTATTGCATAAATTTGTCTTCAGTAGATTAAACTGTATAAACGGTAAATTTATTTTAATTTAAAATCATCACATAATATATCCAGTTTATTTCAAATGTTTGTAAAAAGTATATAACAATTATTATTTCAAATTAAAGCTAATCTCCAATAAGCATAACATCAGATTCGAGCACTGATCCCAAGCACTGTATTTATCGATTTGCATGTTTGAGCTGAAAATGTTTTTTGATATAAAATATTGAATTCAATTCATATAATTAGTTTCTGTCGTATGATAACTAAAAATAGTTTTATGACAACAAAAATTGATTGAAAATTAATTGAATTTTGTTTTAAATGGCATGAAAGCGAACCGAACAGATCAGGGCTTAGCTCTCACTGTCATTCACTCAATCAGTAGTTCTTAGAGTTTGCTTCAAATTTATTGAAGACATTTCTCATAATTCCTACACAAATTAAAAAATTGTATTTTTGGTTAAATTTTATGTTATATTATAATAGGGAATAAAAGAAAAAGTGCAACAATTATATGAGTGAAAAGTGAGACAATTTGCTATTTTAAGGCTCATATGTTTGTCATATATTTGTAATATTCCTTAAATACGCGTACATTAGTGTCAACTCAATTATTCCAACTGTAAGACAGAATAAGAATCAAAATGAGATATATTTACGTGTTTTGCGTTCGTTTTGAATCAAATTATTATATCTAAATGAGAGATCAAAAAGATTTAAATAATTAATAAAATCGAAAGCAACTATAAACCATCAGGATAGAATAGATAGAATAGATAGAATAGATAGAATAGATAGAATAGATAGAATAGATAGAATAGAATAGAATAGAATAGAATAGGATAGGATACCTTCATTACTCGAGTAGAATAAGTACAGTTACAGTAGTTGAAGTGTTATGCAAACCGGGAATCGATTGTATGTTTGAGTGAGTGTTGAGTGCATTTGCAGAGACGCTAAGTCTAAGCGTTTGCATAATAACAGTTCATTAAATGTTTTCTTTGAAATGATTTAATGTTTTATTAATTATCGGTTTTGACTGAAAGTCCTTGAATTTAGACTTAAACAAAACAAATCAAATAACAAACCGTTTATTGAAATAATGAAAATCTTTTTAATATAAATTGATTACTATTTTCATAACAAACTAAGCGTTGAATTCAATTATTTTTCCGATTAATGCAATAATAATCGAAAGAATCGAAGAAATGCCAGCAATAGATGAAAACATTGATAACACAAACAATAATAATATTAAGAATAATAACGATTCGATAGTTATTTCGATTCTTCACTTCAATGACTGTTATAATGTTGAGCCGAGAAGTGAAGAGCCGTCGGGAGGCGCCGCCCGACTCGTCACTGCTTTCAACTCATTTAAGTCCGGATCGGATTCGGATCCACTCGTTCTGTTCAGTGGAGACATAATCGCGCCGTCAATCAGTTGAGTGTCCTTTCAATGATAATTGAGTCAAATCTAATTGTATTGTATTGTCGCACAAATAGTGAGTACTTTCACGAAAGGCGAACAAATGATTCCAGTCGTCAGAGCTCTTCAGATCGATTGTGCCATTTATGGCAATCATGAGTTCGGTCTGTATTTGACTGCATGTTATGTATTGCCAGTCAATAGAGACATTAAATTAGTTATATTTTCCGATTAATCGAAATAGACTTCGGAGTCGATAATCTACTTTCGTTCGTAAGTCAGACATCATTTCCATGGCTTATGAGTAATGTCTTCGACAACGAAACTAACCGTCCGTTAGGCGACGGAAAGCTTTGGCATATTCTGGAAAAGAACGGCAAAAAAGTTGATTTAATATTTATTTTGGTTTTATTTATAAAATACTAATTTGTTTTGTGTTTAAAGTTTGGAATAATAGGTCTAATAGAAGAGGAATGGTTGGCCACTTTGGCCACTCTTAGTCTCGAAGACGTCACTTATTTGGACTTTGTGTCAGAGGGCAGGAGATTAGCAAAACTTTTAAAGGAAAAGGTAATCATTTTGTTTAAAATAATTTTAATTCCAATTATTTACATTAATTTTTACTCAATTTTCTTAATTAAAAACTCTCGGCTAAACAGATATTTATTTTATTACAAATAATTAATATTAATGTTTGTATCGTTTGATTACATATTTGGTTTTAAGATTTTAGTCATAAGTGGAAAACATTTGAATTAAATCAAATAAACAAAAAAAGTTTGGCTTAAAGAATGTGAATGTTTTTAATATTACTTTAAAACCCTTTACTGCCAAAGAATTTTAAAATTTATTAAATTATATAAATTGAAAATTGATTTAAACTTAAAACAGAATTTTACGCCGACTTTAGGAAAGCGTAGATTTTGTGATTGCATTAACACATATGCGAACACCGAATGACTGCCGACTGGCCGAGAATGTGGACGAAATCGATTTGGTTTTGGGCGGACACGACCACGACTATGAGGTGAAGAGAGTTAACGGCAAATACATCGTCAAGAGTGGCACTGACTTCAGACAATTCAGTCGAATTGATATTACATTTAATGAACAAAAGTTTGATATAATTATCAAAGAATTTAATGTCAATTCTTATGATTACGAAGAAGACAAAGCATTGAAACAAGAATTGGAGAAATTCTCGGATGTAGTCGAAGGCAAAATGGATACTGTTTTGGGACATATCAGCTGTGATCTGGACGGGAGGTTCGCCGCAATCAGAACTAGAGAAACCAATTTAGGGAATCTGGTCTGTGATATAATGCTGGCCTCAACCCATTCCGATGCTGCGATTCTCAACTCCGGAACCCTCCGGAGTGACCAAATCCATACGAAAGGGCCGTTCAAACTGAGGGATTTGGTGACCATTATGCCAATGATGGACCCATTGATTGTCTTGAACGCCACCGGATGTCAGATATGGAAAGCTCTCGAGAACGGAGTCTCGCAGTGGCCTAAACTGGAGGGCCGTTTCCCACAAGTGGCGGGAATTAAGTTTGCTTTCGAACCCTCCAAACCTGTTGGCAATCGAATTGACCCGAAATACATCAAAATCGGTGACGAATACCTCGATTTGGAACAGAAGTACCGACTCGTGACTAAAGGCTATTTGCACCAGGGCAAGGATGGCTACGACGGTTGGTTCGCCTTTGCTTTGCTTTGCTATGATTTGTATTTAAACTCAAAACTCTATTCAGTGCTCAAAGACTGTGAAGTTCTCCAAAGCGAAGAAGAATGCCCTGAAATGGTGACATCAGTGCAGAACCACTTCGAAGCCATCAAAATCTTGACGGGAAAGACGAGACAACAACAGACACATCACCGCCAGAGCCTGGTTTGCATCTCTCGCCGCACATCAGTGGTGAAGATGCACGACATCGGGAGTCTTGACTTGAGTTCAGTGACGCAGAGCTTTCACGAGCAGCACCTGAACCCTAAACACGAGAGCACTTCGCCTAGAGGTCCGATGAAGAAAGTGATGAGTTTGGACGGACGCAAACCACTGCTCACCCGATGCCCGTCCTTCGAGAACATCGAATTCGAATACTGCAAACTCGAACCCAAAGTCGAGGGACGGATCACTGTTTTGACTGAAGAGGTAATCGAATGAGTTCTCAACTATTCAACGCATTTGTGATATACCTTACGTTCACTGCCTTTCCCTCCGAATTGTTTTTGATTTTTATTTTTAAAATTATATTTCACTTTCATTTAGACTTTAATATATTTTTTCCTCAAATGCTTTTCACATTTACTTTCTCTTCAATTCTGTTATTTGTTTGAAGTGTTTATTATTTGAATTATTTCTGATTCTTATTATTATATTTAGTTTGTTATTCAAAATATAATTTTAATCAAAACCTCATTTGTGTTGTTGTGCTCGAAATGCCTGACATTTGAGTTAAGTTACAGTCAATGCTATTATTATTATTTGATTGGATTTTGTGATAAACTATTTACTCAATAATAAGAGAAATGTTTTATTCTTGAAAAACGAACAAATATTTAGGTTTTATTGGATCTCGAAAGAGAGAAACAGGAATTCATTAGTTCTAATATATTAGAGGAACCGATTCCCGAAGAAGACAATGAGTTCGAAGAACCGGAATTCGATTAATTCGATTGTTATTATATTCAATGTTTTTAATTGCATTTATTGTTTAAATCTCAGCTAAAATCTAGTTTTAAACTACTTTTACTTAATTACAAAAACATTTTATTTTGCTTTCATTTTCTATATTCAACTAATGTTTTAAATAATTATATCAAATGTTTTGTTCGATATTTCAAAGTTAATAAATCGCTCACAAAATGTATACAATTATACATCAATTGACTCGTATTTACAGTTTTTCCTCAATAGTTGTGCCAATCATTTGAAACACATTTCTAGTCATTAATCAATTGTTAAGTAATTTAAATATCGATTTAAGAGCTGTTATTCAAAAACAAATATTTAAACATAAATTCAAAATAAATAAAAACATTTTTAGACATTGAATGAAAAGGTTTTTAAAAACGAATAATTTAGAAATAACTGAATGTTATGTTATTTTAATGTAAATCTAATTAAATTATATAAAATTGTTTAATAAATAATAACAAAATATAGAAATATTTACAACAAATAAAGTCTAAACTTCTAAACGTCTGATCTTTGAGAGAGCGTCAGAGGAATGGATTTGAGTTCAGTCTTCAGACACAGAAACTCTCCGCAAACGCAGGTAATGGTCACACATATGATGTTTAGGGCCCACCACGAGAACGATGTCGGGAACTGACTGTTAAAGAACCAGCCGATCACCAGATGGATCAGGTGTGTCGTCACCGCGAAGTCCAGACATGGCTTTGCTCTTTGAACCAAATGCCACAATACTATGGATCTGTTGAGACATTAAGTCCAACCAAACCAAACATTAATTCAATTCAATATTCAATTTATTACCGATTTTTCACTCGTTTTCTCAATAATTACCCGAAGAGTGAGTTTAGAAAATAAGATAATATAATAAGTCTTCCGTGACTTGACTTAACACTAATCTCCTGTAAATTAAATGGCAATCAATAAGAGAGTGAAGGAATGGATGTCTGAATTGAATGGCAGACCTGATAACTGAAGATATGGCTGAGTTGTGGTGAGTGTCCAGTCATGCAATCGCTTACATATATTAAGATTCCTAACGAAGTGTAGAACAGAGTCTGAATCGTCAGTATTTGGGATATAATGAGTTGTGGATCCCATTGGGTGTACCGGAAGTGACCACTCATTACAACTCAATCGCATTTAACCGATAATTACTCCAATGTTTACATTCATTGCATTTGTCTTTCAGTCAAACATTTCGTAAACATTTAAACGCTCTTTAAATGACGTCATTCTGATTAGTCGTGTCGTAATCATTAAGTAATTCATCGATTACTGACTTTTGTTTTACAATTTAATTTAATTTAATAAAATAAAAATAAAAATATTTATTCAAGCAAACGTTAGTAAAGCTCCTCAATCAGATTAAAATGGTAATTAATAATTATTTAAATCAAAAATTAATTAAAATTGTAAAACAAACTAAACTTATAATTAAACGTAATTATTGAATGATTGAATTGAGTGCAAAGATGGGCACCAGATGTCAGGCAAGGAGTGTGTGAAGCAGTGAAGGACTGTTTGTTGTGTTTCGTCCATATTTTGGTCGCAAACGAAAAGCACTTATTTGTGAATAAATTGTCGTTAAATCGCAATCAATAATGAGTTTACAATTGATTCGATCGCCAAAAGCGATGTTTTTATTGCGAAAGCATTTAATGGCAATCCGTTTGAATGGATATCACGGAAGGGCTAACATCGGTAAACGAGAAGTCGTAGGCTTTGGCCTCAACGGTCAGTACACTTACGCCGACTCTATGGACATACCGATGCCGGCCATTAGGTTTCGCGAAGAGGACAGTGAGATAACACGACTTCGAGAAAAGGAGAAACAGAACTGGAAGGACCTGACCATCGATGAGAAGAAGAAATGTATGAAATATAAGCTTTTGTTGCGTTAGTATTGACTCAAATCTGCATTCATTCCATCGAATAGTATATCGATTTAGTTTCTGCCGAACGTACGCCGAAATGCAAGCGCCGACGGGTGAGTGGAAGTCAGTCACCGCCGGAGTGCTCGCAATCGTCGCTTCGGCGCTTTGGTTGTATGTCTTACTCAAGAAATTCGGTAAAAATGTCGAATCGATTGCTTAGATATAAGAGTAAATCATTAACGAAAGCCTGTGCTGTCTGTCCCACCCAGTCTACGGCCCAATGCCGGAGTCGACTTCGATGGAGTGGCGGAAGAAACAGAGGGATTGGATGATCCTCTGGAAAGTCAATCCAATTGAAGGCATTTCCTCGAAATACGACTACGAGAACAACCGATGGAAGGATTAGACCCTTTCCTCCCTTTCCTTTTGCCTTCACTTCGGATTAGATTAAAGTCTAAATAACTAAATGTTTGTCTTTTATTGTATTTTTTGTTTTCTCTTATTATTCAACAAAAGATTAAATGAATTGTTATTTTAGTTAACAATAAGTTAGCGTTAAATCAATTGAAACGCTTTTATCGAAAACTATTTCTCTTTATTAGCTCTTTGTAGACCTTATGATAAGATAAGAGCAAAACTGCCATTAATTGGAATTAAGTTAGAAATGCAATTGATTTCAATTATATTCTGTAATTTAAATTAATTTAATTAAATATTTGTTTAAAATAAAACTTAAGTCGACTTTAATTGTCGTTTAATATTACCGAATCACCCGAAATACTTGCAGTTATAAGTGTACAAAAATTAAATTGTATACCTAGATGCAATTGCACCCCTTATCATAAATTGAGATATACCGGTAATTGCATTCATTTTAATTTGTTATAAAAACAATGTTTTCCATTAAATGATCAAATTTTAATTTAATTTTTAATTGATTCAAATTTTCTTCGCTCTTGATATCACTCATCGGTTGATAAATTGTATAAAATTTATGATTTATTTAAGCAATGTTTATGTCTGACAAAACAGGTTGTTTTGTACAATCCCAAATTCATCCAGGCATAAACTGAATTCGTAGATACGATTAGATATTTTACAAATTTTTGATGACTTGTATCAAAACTTGAATCTTTATCGTTCGTCATTTACTTACTTAAAAAATAAAAACTTAACTTTAATTTTGAAAACTTAATCTCTAAGTAGTCTTTGTTTGCAATGAAAAGAACACATTTGTTGGTTGAATATAAAAACATAAATTGAAATTTTGTGATAAATTTACTTTAAATTGTTATCAAATTATTGTATCTAAATATAATTAGACCTTAATCAGAAATCGAGATATAACTGCATGCAAGTATAGGAGTGATAATTCGGGTAAAGTTTAAAAATAAATAAGTTTTCATAGCAAAAAAAAGCTCCGATGCCGGGAATCGAACCCGGGCCTTCTGGGTGAAAGCCAGATATCCTAGCCACTAGACCACATCGGATACTATATGAGAAGAGTGTCTAGTGTGCTAGCTCATTGTAATCCCTGGTTATAAATAGACTGAGCGTTGCATAGAGTAAATGTGAGAGTAGGCAAGAATTGATGGAAACATAATTCGATGAATAGTTTGGTTATTGAGTCGGATATGAATAGAGAAAGCATTTGATTTAAGTGTAGATTTTGAGTGCATTCGTGATGTAATGGTTCGGTCGGTATAGCTCTTCCATGGATTGAATGTCTACTAAAAGTGTGTATTTATATGCAATCGCTGTTTGAATGCATTAACAGTTATGTAGATTAGAAGCACAACTCATGCAGTAGTATATGATCTGCTGCTGAACACACACTATGTTTGAAAGATATTATGTTTTTGTTTATAATTGCTGTGAATTTGTCATTGACTTCAGACTCATGTGATTCGTAAAAATTAATTAAAATTTTATGGTTTTTCTGTTTTTGAGACTTCGCCCACATTTTGAACACTTGTACGGAATATATGGTTAAAGAGAATAAAAGCAATGCAAGGGATGTGCGAACACATGGAGTCTATGGAACCTATGGAACCATATTGTTGTTCAGACACTCATTACGCGATTCTTTACTCAAATTATTTGATTCTAAAAAGTGATTGAATGAGAAAATCGTGAAATTCGTTCAAATCTGTTCGAGTCTTACAGTTGGAGTCAATTTGTCTATTAGTCACTCGTATTGACTCAACTCTCAATTCAATGTCAACTTCACGTATATTATGTATGCTTTCGCTTCACTGCTCGGGTATGGGTTAGGCGTAGGAAAGGTGGGCTCACCTGAGCGGCACTGAGAGGTTGCAATTTAGGCAAAGTTAGACTGAATTCTACTTTTATTTAACAAATTGTATTTTGATCTTTGCTCAATTTATCGACATTCAAATACCATCTTGTCACATATAAATTATTTCAATTTTGTAATCTTGGTAAAGTTTCACATCCACTTCACTGCGCATTCCTAATACATTCAAATGAGAACTTATTTTGAAGAATAAATAATGAATTAATGAATTGACAGTAAATCTCATAAATATTGCGGCGAATGAGTTGACGAACGAGTCGATCATGTGTTGGATGTTATCCTAAATTAACCAAATTATTAGAGTTTTGCTACCATTCCGTTCACTCAATCTAAAGCACATTTTTATTAACTTTTTTATCTTTTAGATTAAGTGCTTTGAAATAATGTTTCAATTTTAAGAAAATATTTGAATAAATTGCTTGAAATTGATTATAAGATTGAATCGAATGAATGTAAGGCCGGGTGTGTTGAGTGCCTCAAATTTGTTAGGATGTGTGCAATAGTGAGAGTTAGTTATATAACTCATAGCCCACACCAACTCGACTCCAATCCTCTCCAATCCGTGCGAACAGAACTGAACAGAACTGAACAGAACTGAGAACTACGAGTGACTCGGAGTGAGTGACTTATTCTTGGAAGAGCACCAAATGATGCAATGGTTGGCATCCTTTTCGACTCACTTTCATATACAGACACATATAGTGGTAGTAAAGCTCCAAACTCTACATACTTTACCACTCCTTTGAGGTACGGTATGTATTGTATACACAACTCTAAAAAGCATATGATTCAAGTGAGCGCTTCCGATGGTGTGGTGTGTGTTGACTGAAGAACCAAATGTTTACTTTCGATACTGTGCTATAGATTAACACTTTTTATCGAAGTTCGCAAACGTTTTGATTTGTGTTTTGAGAAGAACTCAATTTTTATTTTTCAATTTTTTCAACTCTAATCGAAACTCTATTTCCAAATAAAGTTATTTTTTCACTCAAACTATGTTTCGATAACAATGAGTGAGAAAACCAATAGAACTAAAAGGCCTATCAGTCCTAAGAACCAGAATTTGATCGAAAGTGAAGACAAAGTCCAGTTCAAGCGTCAGATCAAACTAATCAATGGCATAGCTATAGTCGTGGGCACTATCATAGGTTCGGGCATTTTCGTCAGTCCCAAAGGGGTCTACGAGTTTGCCAACTGTTCACTCGTGGGTTCGCTCGTCATTTGGTCTCTTTGCGGCCTCTTCTCGATGTTGGGTTCGCTCTGTTATGCAGAGATCGGAACCACAATCACCCGCTCGGGCGGCGATTACGCCTATATCTACGAAGGCTTTGGACCACTTCTTGCTTACCTCAACCTCTGGGTCTCGATTATAGTGATCCGACCGACCACTCAGACCATAATGGCGCTCACATTCGCCTATTACATATTGGGACCATTCTATCCATCTGAATGTCAACCGCCAAACCTAATTATCAAAGCCCTGGCCGGTCTCGCACTCTGTAAGTCACTTACTTTCTATGACTCGAAGCAAAGCCATTGAATAATTGAGCGCTAAATGAATATTAGTTTAGATTAAGTTAAAGCAATTGAAGCCAGAATTTTAGCTCTGAATAGAGTGGAGTATCAACTGTTGAAACGTTTACAGTTTCAGCTCTGGTTACTCTTAAGTAATCGAATACAGTATTCCTCTAACTGTGCCCTTTGGCCATTTCCCCAATTGATGTATTCATGCTTTTTATTAGATTTTTAATTTTCGTTAATATTATATAAAAAGCAAAGTTTAGATAAAATCTTAAATGTCATGCAATTGCAAGTGGTTTATGATATTCATTAGAATTCCGCATCACTTCATGAATTCAAATTAAACTTTTTTTTTAGTTTATTCAATAAAACTGAGATTTGTTTAATAATAAAAGTTATTAATTTCCAATAACACATAAGTTGATGCAATTTGATTTTGTTTATTAGAACAAACTAGCAAACTTTTACCTTTTATAGTGTTTCTCAAAAACTTTATTCTTTATTCTTGCTTGCTGCTTATTCGTTGAGGATGTTCAAAGTTTGCTAAATAATGTATTGCTCTGTAAATATAGCATGGGTTAAATTTTGTAATGTCGTGCAAATAATACTTTTTGATTTTATTTTAAAATCTGCAAGCACAATTATAGTTTTGCTATCTGTTGCTGAATTTTATATTCAAAAATAATTACCGGTAAGATTAAAACTAAACGCTTTTATATTTTAGCAAAAATGTTTTTAGCCACATTGCACTAAATTACTATTCAAAATAGAGTTTTAAATTCAAACTTGTCCAATACAGTCGAGGTCCAGTTTTATCCCTTCCAGTTCTGTTAACTTTCCAATTTTGTCCCTCAAAGTGTAAAACCCAAAACCATTTCTAATAAAAACAACTAAAAAGTTCCACTTTTGTCAACTTATTAATTAATTTTTTATAAGTTAAATAATTTATAATAAAAATTGTATTTTTTTATTTGTTAAATTGTGTCAGGGTTCCAATTTTCCAGATTTAAAATTTTAATTATTTTTCAAACATTATCTTTTAAATTGGAACAATTTTAGTTTTATAGTAAAAACATTTAAATCTAACTAAATTAAAATTATAATATTATTACGTTTCAATAATTATTATATTAATTTATATTAAGTTTTATATTCATGTATACTTAAAATATCTATTTATTT
>JAQIYC010000369.1:0-14634 GCA_034699545.1 Porobelba spinosa
CGGGTCTTAAATTTCTGTTCATTCTTAAGAGGTTTTCACTCATCAGAGGTATTTTACATTGGAGGTAAGAGTGTAATAGAAAGAAGGGATAAAACAAGTAATGAATGAAAAATTGCAACAAATTTAGAAATGGCGCCAAATATCGATTGTCGTAATGTCGAGAGCAGTGCTATTGCAGTGCTATTGCACTGACATTGCATTGCATTGAAGGCCATATTAAGTGATTGTATGTATGTCTGAGTTGAGCGCAATTAGACTCGACTTAGACTTAGACTAAATTGAAATCGACGTCTATTTGGGAAATTGAATTGAATTAATGGTTTAACACAACTATTAACTAATATATGAGTGAATGAGTGCTTCGGTCGTCGATTGCAATATAGTATAAGTGAATGGTTTGAGTAATGAATAGTTTAAAGGAAACAGAGTTTAAAGGTTTGTCTTATGACTGCTTTCTTTGTGTCTGTGTTTTGGGTGTTTCGGACAATAATTGAGATAAACATTAATTGATAGCAATTTAAGACTATTTGAGCCGATTTGGTTCACTTCTGACTATATCTGTTCCGAATCTAATCTGAATCAGTGCTGATCTCATCTGTTCTGACTTTAGTTGCCATTCGTTTAATTGATTTGAATTAGGATTCTATTGATTGTCATTCAATGATTGGATTGTTTTATACAAAAAAGGGTTTGTTTTCACAATTGACTACAAATTGACTGCAATCTGATTGATGTTTGCACTGGAATCGGATTTGTTGTCCATAACCGCCACTAATATGAGTAACGTTTGGCGTAAATCGATATTAAGACAACTGTCCGAACGTCGGGTTCGCGAACAGAAACCCTTTGAATCAGTGATTGATTTCTGCAATACTTTGTTTGAGAAAATGGATTCAATGAGAAGTGAAAACGTTTTCCTTAATATAGAAAAAGAGAAACTCTTGTTAGAGAACAACCGACTCAGGAGTTTGTGTCCAAATGCCGACACTTCGCTCCCGAACGCGACGAACGGAAAAGTTTTGGACAAAAAGTTGTTTGAATTGCAGTCAGAGTTGACTGAATTGCACAGAACTAAAGGACATAACTCGCAGATTATCATCGAATTGAAGAACACTATTGAAGACAAAGACAAAGAGCGGAACCAATTAATGAGACAATTGGAAGAAACGCAGCAATTGCTCAAAGAGTCGACTCGAGTGGTCGCAGCCCTCGAACTGCGAGTCCAGGAGTTGTCGACAAACCACCAGTTGGTCAAAGACGAACACCAGGCGCTGCAGATGGCCTTCGCCTGTCTTGAGCGCAAGCACTCGGCCTTAGATCGCGAACACATTGAACTCGTGAGTCGATGGATGAGTCTTAAGGCCAAAGACGCAGAAAAACTGAATGAAGAGAACGAGAAAGTGATTAAAATACAACACGAGAGGGTCCGCAAGCAGTTGGAAGACGCGGCCAATGAGATGACACTCAAAGACGAAGAGCCGACCGCAGAGGTCGTCCAACCCAACTGCGATCCGCTCTTTATTTGCGCCCGAATTCCCAACAGAGTTCTGCTTCACTTCGAAGCACATGAAGGAGAGGTGAATGCCATCAAATGGAGTCCGAACGGGGAGGTCGTGGCCACCGGCGGCGCCGACCGCAAGATCAAGATGTGGGCCATCAATGAGAACTCGAGTGTCGCGATCCTGAAGGGGACGCTCACCGGCAACAACGCGGCCGTGACGTCCATCGACTTGGATCAGGACCTGCTGTTGGCCTCTTCTAACGACTTCGCGAGTCGGGTCTGGACTCTCAGTGATATGAAGCTGAGGCGCACTCTGACGGGTCACTCGAACAAAGTACTGGCCGTGAAGTTCCTCGACGTGTCCAATAAGGTGGTGTCGGGCAGTCACGACCGAACCCTCAAGATCTGGGACCTGAACAGACACGCCTGCATACGGACTCTGTTCGCCGGCTCCTCCTGTAACGACTTAGTGACCCTCCAGTCCAAGGAATCGGTTGTCGCGAGCGCTCACTTCGACAAAAGAATTCGATTTTGGGACACCCGCTCCGACTCGAGTGCTAATGAGATCCTATTGCAGGGAAAGGTGACGTCACTTGACGTCTCGCCCGACGGCTATTGTCTTCTGAGTTGTGTTAGAGACGATTCGCTCAAATGTTTAGATTTGCGCCAAAATCAGGTGATCCGAACATTCAGTGCCGACGGCTTCAAAGTCGGGTGCGATTGGACGCGATGTAAGTTCAGTCCCGACAACCAGTACATTGTCGCCGGAAGTAGTGATTGTTCGGTATTCATATGGAATGCTCTGAACGGAAAGCTCGAACAGACCCTCAAAGACCAGCACAACTCGACTGTAATCGCCTGTTGTTGGAGTCCGAACGGCAATCTCCTCATGAGTACTGATCGCAATAAGAAGGCCATTGTTTGGTCCGAATTCTAGTCGTTGTTACCAATCAGTGTTTGACTCTCTATTCGACGTTAAATCGATTTAATTCTTATATTTATTGATTAATTGTTGTGTTCAGTGTTTGAAGACTTGATCACATGATTGAAAGTTTGATTAAAATCTGAATTTTTTACATTTGAGACAAATTTTTCATTTAAACTCATTACTCACTAAAGGTTTTAAATTATTAAACAATTTTCAGACAATATATCTAATGCTTTATCGATTCAAATCTTATTTATTCGTCTATTGATAAGAATATTCTAAACCGTTTTGTTTAGTCGGCTTAAGACGCAGTGAAGAGCGAAATGTTTTGGATCAGCTGTTGGCCACTCCCGAAGACGACGATTTAGACGTTGAGTTCACTAGACCTGAAAAAAGGTTCAGAAGTAAGACATTAAGTGATTGATTCGATTGCGTATGAATTGATAATATTTACAATTGGTTTGAAATTTGTTAATTTCTATACAAATACTAGTTTTTGCAATTTTATGGATTAATTAATTATTTTTTTAATATTTAAGTGAATATATAATTACGTAAAACTTTTTATGCGAACAATAGGCAAAAGAACGTCAAGTGTTGTCAAAGCTGTTAATTCCAAAGAGTGTCCAAAACTCAACTCTTCAGTATCTGTCAAACCAGAGGTTGTCTTTAGCTAAATGTTGAAAATGAATAAAATAATTAAATTTTGTTTTCATTTATTAGAATAACAAGAATTTATATCTAAACTCCAAATCAAATGTCTTTTCAAAAGATTTGAATTTGAAAAACGATTCACTAAAAAGATCTTTGAATTCGGGAGTAAAGAAAGAAACGTCTTTTGAAAGTTCGTTCAATTTATGATTTTTATTAGAATTTTGAAATACTGTATTAACTATAAATAGTTTAGTTTATAATAAATTTAAATTAATTTTAGGCTCCAATAAGTATCTAAAATCAGTAGCGAATGACTCGTCCAAAGAGTTTGAGAATAAAAGTCTCAAAAAATTATCGGTAATTATGATTGAAATGACTTATTATGAGATTTTAAGACTTATTAAATCGAATATCGAAACCAAAGGCTATTTCGAAGCCAATGACTCAACAGTTGAAAGGAATGAGAACTGAGAAGAGAAGCGATTCGATTAGTTCTGGTGACGAATATAGTTCGCACGACGAGAGCTGTTCCTGTGAAGACCACAGCAGTATTGTCTCGGGTTCGGTCACTGACCACAATCGCTCCTCTCATTCATCTTCGCGTTCATCGAGTCGTAAGTTTGGATTCATTTTATTTGAAATTTAAGCCCAATTTTAACAATTAAATAATTTAAAGCCAAAAGCAAGTCTGGAGGGCATCGAAGCACCCGATCTATGAGTCCTTCAAATAAGGAGCCAAAGAAACGATTGCGTTCTGATCCGGACGACAAAAGTAGACGTATAGTGAAGACTTGCAATCAATTGATACTAATGTCGAATAATTGACTGATTTGTAGGGAAGGCTAAGCGACACCGAACGAGTCGGGCCCGAGGGTTGGGTCGACGCGATTACAATTCACTTTTGAGATATTTTTTCAAAGAGAGCTGTTTTTTCGTAATGAAGAGCAATAATCACGAGAACGTCGTTCTCTCCAAAGCGAAGGGCGTTTGGTCTACGCCTCCCCAAAACGAAACCAAACTGAACCGGGCGTTCAAACAGTTCCGGAACGTTATTCTCATATTCTCTGTGAAAGAAAGCGGAAAATTTCAAGGTTTGGCTCAAAACTTGCATTTTATATAAAAATTCGAAATATATATAAATTTGTTAACAATAAAGGGTTTGCGAGACTTGCTTCAGAATCACGTCATGACTCACAACCTATTCAATGGGTATTACCTCACGGGCTCAGTGCTCGAGCACTGGGAGGCGTATTTTACTTGGACTGGATTTGTAGACGTGAACTGTCTTTCACTAAAACTCTTCATCTGTTTAACCCCTTTAATGACGGAAAACCGGTTAAAATAGCGCGAGACGGGCAGGTATGTCAGCTTTAGTCAATTTCTACTGAATAGGGTTAACCCATTGTTTCCAAACCAGGAAATTGATCCGCGCGTCGCCGAAGAGTTGTGTCGGTTGTTTCCATCGGACGAAACGGCCGAATTGGTGCCAATGCTGAAGCGCATGAAGAAGCAGACGGCGCACAGACCCAGAAATCATAGAATTCGCGGACCGTTTATGGATTTCAATGACAGGAAGAAACCGAATGTCAATTCGAGAATTGATTTCCGACACAGAGAACGGCCTAATCCAACGCCTACTCATCCGTTCCCCGACTCACAGCTGGCTCTCCCGCCCATCAAGTATTGACTCATTTTTAATCGAATTTAAGTATATTCTAAACAATTATTTTGTTATTAAGAAGAAAACGTTTGGGACAACCGTTACCCCCAATGCGACCGCCAATGCCTCGAAGGGATATCAGAGACGGTAAGCATTCGAGACCTTATTGTTTAACAATATTTAACGAACTATTGGTTTAAAGGCCGAATCGAAAGACCTATTCAGCGCCCGATCCCTCGCCGGGACTTTATGGTCAACGGAAATGTTCCGAATTTCGTGCGAAACAATCCGCCTGTGATTCAGCCCTTCAGTCAAGTCTGTTGTCAAACCCAAACTGCTTCCAAACCCTCTCTAACTCTAATCAATATTTATTCGATTGAATTCTAGCGCCCATTCATTGCGCCTTCATTTCAAAGACTGGATATGAATCCAAAACAAAGGGCTTTGGATAAGAGAAACGTATTTATATTAATCGACTAATTGTTTCAAATATTGATTAAAATATTCAATTGACTAACAGTACGACCGAAATGTCGACGAATTTCTGCGCCGAAACATTAGGCCCCGAAGGGAACAGCGCTATCGAGAGGTTCGGTATTGAGATTTGTTTAACAATATATCATATCATGTAATAGAAAATCAACGGTTTATTTGACATTACATCGAAGATGCGCTGAATTTCGATTGAATTGATTTTAAAAATTATGAAATACATGTGTTTTTGTTCCTTTCGATTAAAATTATTTGAAATTATTTTTTTTCTCTCAAATTAACATTAATACCATTGATAAGAATTTTTAAATTAATTTGTAAAATATTTAAATGAAATAAAATTGATAAGAGATTAAGCCTTTAATAGACGTAAATATTTTAATTAAAATTAGATATATATCGATATATAATCTATAAGTTGTATTCAATATTATATATGAAATATAATTAATTCCAAATACAAGTGCTTTTAATGTCATTTTACAAACATTGCGAATGAAAAATATGGGAAATTAAAAAACATTAAAAATTATGAATATTTGAAAAATTAAGAGAAATTTGTTTTAATGTTATTAGAAATAAAGTGTGAAATTGTTGGGAATAATGAAAGGCCCGACACCTCAAACATAGAGTTTATAGTTTATGAATTGAGTGTAGAGTTAGCGAAAGGCACACAACTATTTGCAGATTTTTAAACTTTAAACTCAATCCACTCTTACTCTCCTCACTCTCACCGGGAATTGTCTTTTGATTCGATAGACAAACAATGCATTCATTAATTCAATTATTAATACAATTGATTATAAACATGAAAAACGTTAAAATATAGACAATTGTTGTGCTATTTAAGGGTCATATCTAACAGCGATAGATCACTAATGACTAAATGGTGCGAAATATTAGTTATTATAAGACTAGTAATTATTGTATCATTTCTTGTGATCAGATACGTGACAAACGAAACATATTTTACATATTCTTTGCTTTCGTTCAGAAGTTTGAGACATCAGTCAAATAAATACCGAATTTAGACTAAATTACAAACTCTTTTATATCACAATTTTAGAACTTATTACAGCTTTTTCTCACTTTCAGTCATATTCGGCATTATTTCCATAATAAGTGTCTCTCATATTGATTGACCACAACCTTAAACACAACGAAATGTAAACAAATATTTTCTATTTTCACGTATTTTCAACACAAAATATATTATAAATTTGTATTTATATAGACTTTTAATAATTCTTTTCGTCATTCCTTCGAAACCCAACTCCAAAAGACATGCATTGAATCGATGTCTGTTGTAATCGACATATGCTTTAGTTGTTGTAAACTTCGACTCTTAACTGATTCAACACATCCGACGGCATGTCGTAAAACACCGAACCTATAGAGAAGGCTTTGCGAATCAGAATCAAATCATGTAAAGTCAGGTTCGACTCAAACTCTTCCGGATGCGACCAAACCGTTAATGTGCTGTTCGGGACCTAACCGTTCGAATAGAGGACAGCATTGAGTCAACACTCGTCGTCAAACAACTCAAGACTAGGGCTCACCTGAAAGAGCAGTCTTTGGAGTTCGCAAATGGAGTACTTGAGGAGTTGTGTGTTGACGGGAAAGGTGACAGGTTGCATCAGGTTGTACTCCTTCACCAGCGACACCATGTGGTCCACCATTTCCCGGCTGTAGCCGCTCTTCACCGACAGCTCTTCGGTCTGAGTTGTCCAACCAATCGAAATGATTGCTTTCGGGAATCGTGTTCTGCACAGCATTAGGAAAGTCCAGGCGTCGACTGGAGTGGCCGTCGGCTTATTCGGACCTAATTATGGAAAGACATGAGACTTACGAAAAACGACAGCATTTGTCAAATCAAACACTCAAGACCTGGCAATATGTCTGCGTTCAGAACTATCGGCCCCTTTATGTAGTCCGCGTGTCGGGCCAGCACTCGGAACGCCGGCTCTACCACTCGAGTCGACTTGAAGTCCAATTTAATGCCTTTACCGGAGTTCGAACGAACCACTTCTACCAACCAGTCCTCCAAAGTTATGTCACTGACGTTGACCGGCGGGTGTGCCATAATGGGCACCGGGTATCGAGTCGTTTCGGCCAAACTCACGTCCGCCTCAATCATCAGTTCGTCGCCTATTCAGACATAAATGGCTTTATTTTCGATAATATTTTGATATAAATCGGAATAAACTATGAATTGAAACAAATTTTATTTCAATTCAAAAATTAATTAAATGAATGAAAATCTAAATAATATCAAAAAATTTGATTTATTCTGAAAATTGGAAAATAAAGAATAGAAGCAGTGCTTATAGAGGGGTTAGAGGGGGTGAGAGAGTGGTTAGAAAGTGGTTACCTCTGAGAGCGGCACATAGTTTGGCCCGACTATTGGCCGCGTGGGCCCAACTCAGCCGAAGTCCATCGCCACTGATGGGGAAGTAGTCCACAAGATTGGACACCGGAATCGTTGGCCGACTATGGAAGCCAGTGTTGGGCTGGTGTGTCGGCGCCGATGGGAACAACGTTCTGCCGATACAGGGCTGGCTTATAGTCGCTGAGCACTGGAATCCAATCATTCAGTCAATTAGGAAACGAATTGTTTGGAAAAAAATAGGACAGAATTGTTGAGAATTGCAGTATTGCTACGAATATGAAGTGTTGAGCAACTGTTGGCTGAGTCGACAACAAGTTCACTGTCTCTTCACTCTAATCTCCTACACATTATATAAAGTGAAGGCAAACACAAAGTCCTAATTTCGGAGTTATTTTATGCGATACCTGTTTTGCAGGTTTACATCGAAACCAAAATACAACTCACAGTTAGTTATTCTCGCTTTGGATTGCATTTGCATTCATTCGATGGTTTAGTTCATTATCACTCTCTCAGTGAAGGTTAGGCTGTCTTACAGTTCACTCGGGCTTACAGTTAGCACAGCCTAAGACACCACTCAATCTCAAACTCAACTCAAATTTATTTAAAAATAGTTAAATCGTTATAAATAGCAATTGCGCTCAGATTGCGACCAAAAGCGAGTCTCAGTTTATATATAAATAAACATTAAATTGAATTCTCTTTTTCAAACACAAACCAAAAAACAGCGAATCTCTGATTAAACCTATTTTTAGCTCAAATTTCTATTATTATTGCTTTCGTTCAAACTTTTCACTATTTGTTTGAAATCCTGTTCTCAAAGAGTGTGTCAATTAATACGGAAATGATTCCATCGTTATATCATTCTTTGATTGTCTCTCTTTTTCCTTCACAATCACTTCCAACACAACACTCAAGAGTCAGGAGAACACATCCCTCTGAGGCACAGGAGAGGCACAAGAGGTTCAGCTCAGGTGCAAAATAGCATTTAATTCAATCCCATGCTAATTGAGTTAGTATTGAGCAAAACATTGAAACTATATCTCAATTGCAGTTAATTGTAATTATAGTTAAACTGAATTATTGCAAAAGAGTCAAAAAGAAGGCACTGGTAGCTCAGAACTGGATCTAATGATCAAGTCTGGATGGGTGCAATATGGCAAAGAGGAAGTGAGCAAGGAATATTGAACGTGACTTACCTGACTATATTTCATTGACTAATCGGTAAATCGGAATCTCATTCAGCGGCCAATCTATGGTTTGCTATGAAATCCTTTGAAACGATGCGTTCACTCGATATACAAAGCATTTGATTGAAGACTTACTCCAGTGTTAAGGCTTTGGGTTTGTCTTCCCTTTCAGTGGAAATAAATTGATTTTTAGGCGAACTTAGACTTAATGTCGTTTTCATTAGGTTTTAATTGAATTGATTAATGACTAGAAATGTTGGAATATGTCTATAATTTGAGTTTAAGACAAATAATTGTCAATTAGTGGCAAATGTGTCCACTCTTTCGATGCGAATATTGAAAACGTGCAGAAATTGATGAATTGAATTGAAAGGGTAGTGAATGTGAATATGAATGTATGGTATAGTCTATACTATAGACTCTATGCACTTGTGCTATGCTATGCCATACTATGCCATAACATGAGAGTGAATGAGTGTAGTGTTGAGGTCAATGACCTCTACGTATACTAACTATACTATAATAACAAGCAGTGGAGCACAAGAGTGGAGCGAAACGGCATAAACGACACAAACAGCGCAATCGACGCAATCGACTCAATCGATGCAGTTTTGCTCAACGCGGAAGAGAAACGCTCTTCCAGTCCCCCCTCTCTGCCTCCCCTCCAGGAAACGCCTCCTAAGCCTTACTGACTGAAATTGACTGCAATTGACTCAATTTCACTCAAATCCACTCAAATAGCATTGAATGACTGAAAACCACTCTCTGTCGGCGTTCGCACCGTTTGTGCCGCAAGTCTTGCATATCGTTGTATTCGACAGTATTTTGTATTTTGTTCTTCACATTCAGACCTAACACTAACTTCTCTTTTATTTTTAACATTCACTTCGACTACATATGCATAGCTATTGCGCCTACAGTCGAATCCTTTTACTGATCAGGAAATCACATTTATATCGAAAGCGAACAATAAGGCACTGTTAACGACCCTCTCCTGCTCTTTCCCTCCCTATCCCTCTCCTATCCTATTGTTGACAATTCTCTGGTTTCTGTCATTTCTATCACAAAACCATAAAATAAGTTAAGATTTGATTAAAGGATTTAATGCTTTCGATTTGAGTCATAAGAATTGTGGATAAAAGCGAGTGATTATGTGTTACTTAAAAATAAGTTTATAACAAGTTTTCGGAACTTGAATGTAAAGCCAGATATAAGTTAATTGCTGTTCCATAACACCCAGTAATGACACTCAACACAACTTTTTATGAAATGGAAAGTTATTCTCGTCGAGTCGTAAGAGTCACGATATTCCTGATAATACACTGAACTATAATTGATAAGATTTGTGCGAATTGTACGCTTGACAGACATTTAAAGCAATTCTAATTCCTATTTTCAATTATAATAAATAACTTCGACTACATATAGACAACTGTGTAAACAGTTTTGTCGATTCGAGTCTATTAATGAATGGCATTCACTAATACAATATTCAATCGATACAAATACAGGAAATTAAAGTCAACAAAAACTTATTATATAATCAAATTTAAGGCCAAATGAATAAATATCTATAGACTTGTGAAGTGTATGAGTATACCTTGCTATAACTTTCATTGGTATCACTCTTGACCTCAAGAGAAAAATATATTATTTAAGTTATATCTTATTTTGATATAAAACTAATCTCACAATTTTAGATCATTTGATGTGATGTTCCAATTATTTTATTGTTGTTTATTAGTATTTATTAGTATTTATTACATTCCCGATAGCTAGGGATGAGATACACTAATATAGCAATCGTTATGTTGAATAGAATTGCAAAACGAAAGTTAACAACATTACCATTACTCAACACAAGACCTAATTTCAAGTTCCAAACTTCAATCCAAACTTCATTTTATATCAATTATATACAAAAACATTGCCATTTAATACCCAATTCATGCAAAACTCACTAAACAGTTATTTTTATAATGTTTAAATGTTTAATACTTTTTTATAATGTGTTTAATGAGTGCTTAAGTTTCTAAATTTCGATTCAATAAACATATTTCTAAATTACAATATTGTAAAGCAACGCAAACTTATATCCTCTCAATATTAGATTTAACATTTAATATACAAATATATAACTAACACGACTTAGAGATAATAATAATATAAAATTTTGTTCACTTCTCCAGCATTTCTATAAACATAACGAAACGAATTTCAGATTTGATAACATTTGTGTTATTTAGACTCTTCAGGTAGAGTACAAAGACCTTTGAATGAAGAGTTTAATAAACTTGAAGTGAAGCCCAGTTTGGAGTTCTAGCGTTGACTTCATTTTCAATGCTATTTTCACTCTCCTGTTCCCATTCGACACTTTCAACCATTCACTCACTTTATGTTTCACCGATTCTATTGTTCTGGTTATAACTTATAAACATTTTTATATTTCCCCATAATTTTAGTTATTTTAATCGATATTATATTAATATTATATAAGAGATATATTTTTTTAATGATTAATAGCTGATTGACATCTGTTTGTCAAAGATTCCATTGCTTTAAATGTCTTCCTATTAATTAATATCTTATTCGTTTTGCAAATAATATCAAAACTATTCATAACTTTGTATTCAATACTATTCTAGTTTTATATCAAAAATAATAAAATACAATATAATCTCATTATTAAAAAAAATATATACAACTTATGTTACAAAAACTCATTAAAAATGAGTCACAAAATTGAAACAAAAATTTTATAATATATTGCAAAACCTTCAGAAATATCAAGTTATTTATATTTTCATTAGTTTTTAAAAATAGAAAAATTTTAATATCTTTGATAACAGAAGTATCAAATAAAAAGTATCATGGCTGTACTTGCGAAAAAAGTATAAGGCTAGAAAAGCGAGTTTAGGCTTATTTGAAAAGTTAATTTTAATGCGCACATTATGATAGATTTATCATCACTGTTTATGCAGTTACTCATAGTTTAATATTCATTTGAAAAAAGGTCCACTTTTTAAAAATTACCATTTTTGTGTGTAGCACAAAAACTGAAAGAGCTAGAAATAAGTGTCAATGATAAAATTTGTTTGTCTCATCAAACTACATAATGTTTGATTAAAGACAATTTAAAAATTATAATTTTTATGGGTAAATTTTTTATGTAAAAAATTTGAAAATTTTTAATTGTGATAACTTTGATGTCTTGCCATTTTAAAACTACAAAAAATAATTAAATTTTATAAAATGTTTTTAAAATGTAAATACCAGGCTAACAATAATATCAAGTTGAAATTTAATGATTTTAATGTAAATTTTTAATCTAATTTTCTAAATTTTAACTTGATATATTTGTTAATCTTATATATGTTACTCCCATTTGCATTTTATAAAATTTAATTATCTTGTGTATTTTTAAAATGGCAAGACATTAAAGTTATCACAATTGAGAAATATCAAATTTTTTACATAAAAAAATACCCATAAAAAATTTAAATTTTTAAGATGTTTTTAATCAAGCTTTTATTTAGTTTGGTGAGACAACCAAATTTTCTCATTCACACTTTTTTAACTCTTTTAGTTTTTGTGTGACAAACAAAAATTATAATTTTTAAAAAGTGGACTTTTTTCAAACGAATGTTAAACTATGAATAACTGCATATAAATTTACAGTGAAGATAAATATATGAAAATGTCCGCGTTGAATCAAACTTTCAAATGCCCTCAAACTCATTTTTTAGTCTTTATATTTTTTTGCAATTAGAGACATGATACTTTTTATTTAATATTCCTGCTACCGTATAATGATTAACTCTTATTAAGTTAAATATATAAAATATTTATTTTGCTAAAAAATTGATAACATTTGTTAAATATTATCATTAAATTTTATATAATGAAAAGATATCCAGGCAAAATACAAAAGAGAGTAATAGTCAGGGTTGGCCAGACTCGGCAAGAGGAGGGGATAACAAATTTTTCAAAAAACAAAAGAGGATCGAGGTGGGTCAGCTGAGAAATTTTACGCCTAAATGGTTGAATTTACGCAAAAATTGACGCAATTTGTTACCAAAAACCGCAATTAAAACAGATTTAACCGAATTTAAACCAATTTAACTGAATTTTAACCAGATTTAACGTTAATTATAGGTTAAATAATTTTTCCACAACAAGGACTCATTTTAATGTCGTATAATGTTTTAAGTTATTTAATTAAATATTTTCATCATTTGAACTCAAAAATGTTTTATTTAGAAGAAATTTAATTTTGATGTGTTTTTAACAGCAATTTTGAGCTTTATTTTAATTAATAATAAAAAATATTTTGTGTTTAATTGACAATAATTTCAGATGGTTCAGATTGTTATAAATTGATATATAAAAAAGTATTATTGTATTATATTTTTCTTTATTTTTATATTATTGCGTTTAAATATACAAAAACATATAAAAAATTAACTTTAATTAGTAAGAATTTTCAGAAAACTGTTTATAATATTTAAATTTAATTAAAAGTTCTTGGTGACATTTACAAGCGACAGTAAAGGCTTGATAATATAAAACACATGTTTGTCAATAATAATCATCTTAAATTGTTACTAATATTACAACGATTATAGCAGCTAATGGTTAATGGTTACTGGGTACTTAAGTTATGGCCGTTTATTAGATTTGATCGTATAATAAATTATAATATTATGAAATCCTCAAACATTCAGTTCTAATATTTATTAAGGTTTGAGAACTAAATCGGATATAAAATCGCGCATTCGATCCGACTTTTTCTTCACTGCTATCCAATTCAATCCAAACTCAAAAATTTTACTATTTTTACTTAAAATAATTATAAATTAATTAGTGTAGCTATATTTTTATTTAAAAAATCTTTTATCAATATATTTTAACTGAAATGAGAAATTTTTGTAAAATTATCAACTTTTCACTTTAAAAACAAGTCAAATAGAAATGTCGGAAATTTTTCGAATACAATGCTCTTATTCGATTCGATCCAACTTTTTTATCGGTCGTATCCAAACCGATCCGATTCAAACTTTTAAACCAATATCCGATCCGAACCAATTTGGGTCTTTTGCTTCAATCATTGCAAATAAAGTATTCGTTTTTATTAGACTTTCAAACTTTTAACTTTTATAACTTGTAAGCAATAAATACTACTTTTTATAAAAAGCATTTATTCTTATGAATTAAATTCAAATTTTAAATATATACTTTAAGTTAAATATTAATTAAAACATTATTTATTATTTGACTATAAAAATATTGACCAATGAGTGACCAGTAGAGAAAAACAGCAAAATTTTGAAATATTTCTTAATTTTGACTCTGGTTATTCATTTGTCAATATTTTTATAATCAAATATTTTTTCGGTCTTCTATACATTATAGGCTTTAATATAGCATCAAATTTAAAATCGGACCAATAATTTACAATTAATTATAAATCTGAATTTATATAAAATTAAATCTGATTTTTTGGTCATATGGCGCTGGGTCAATCGACTGCATCCCGTTTACACGATATAAATATTAAAACACTTTATATATTAGTTTAACATAATTTATTTAAAAAAATAATAATTTAAATATTTCGTTTAATATCTCTTCACAATTTGACAAAATGTTATTTTTAATATCACTCCAGAGTCGGCCTTCTGTTAACAAATATTAATTGATATTTTACATTAAAATAATTATTTTAAAATATAATACATTTTAACAGCCAAATTTATTTGAATTTAATTAAAATACAAATTATTACAACAAATTTTTTAATTAAAGATTAGTTATTCAATAAAT
>JAQIYC010000370.1:0-14628 GCA_034699545.1 Porobelba spinosa
GATAGCCATTTAGATGATAAACATTAATTCCCGACAATTAAATATTCAGAATAAAATCGGGATTTCCCGATATATCCTAGCTCTAGTGATGACCATCAATTTTTTTATTTTATGTAAATTTTGTTAAATTATTGATAAATCCAATTAAAATAGTTAAATTCAGTCTAATTTCAGTTAAATTTACTAAATTTAATTAAAAATTGGTTTAAATCCAGTTAAAAATAGTTTAGTTTTTATAGCAAGGGTTTGTGGCTTATTCCCTACCAAATTTTCCCCAGGATTAAAGCCAAAAATTTTAAACTTATACTCTACTTGACCCCCCCCCTGGCTATTATTTATTAACTTTGTCTTACAACTACGCAATTTTAAATTTTGTGCCTGTTCATACTTTTGAGTAAAGTTTAATGTTTTGCAAGCATAAGTTAGTTATAAATCCCCATTTACTCAACTGAAACAACAAGATCACATTAACGATGAAGTAATTCAGGCATAAGCAAGGATTACAACTGCAATAATAAGCTAATAGTAATTATTACGGATTTAAGTATTCATTGAATTTAAACACTAAATCTTTATTTACGGCCTTTTATTAGTTAATTCCTTAACACAAATAATATAAATTTTTAAATAAATTTGTTTAAACGTGAATTAATTGAAACAAATTTTAAATTGTAATTATTAACTTACTATTTTACAATTTATTTATTATTAGTTTAAGAAGTTATTTTTAATTTACAGTATGTACTTATTCATTTTTTTAAATTATAAACGGGCAAAATATTTGACTAAAAAATTATTACAAACTTACCATTCTCTATGTATTGAAAAACATTTTTAGTTTTATTTGTTCTGAATAGAATTAATACTTTTATAAAACATTAAAGCAGTATAAAGATAACATTTTGATATTAGCTTCTAAAATTAGATTAAACAAATTCAAATTGGTTTTCACCTTGCTTCACTATTACTCAAAAGCTTATCGATTATCGGTTATACTTAGTAAAGTTTGTTTCTTAATCTAATAATTTAATAAAATATTTAAATTATTAAATTAATATTCACTGGGAAATTCCCAGGGAATGCCTGCAAAAGTGCAATTATTTGCTAAGAAAAAGCTTAATTTTATCACAAAAAGTGAAGCATTTTGTAAACGCATATATAGAGTACAATACTGTATATAATAACGCCTACGAATGCAATACACAAATAGAAAATCCCACGCATTTAATAGAGTATATACTGTATATACTATACTGTATAAAATTTACTAAGTTATACTATCGTATTATTCTTTATACATTTGATCGATTTCTTTCTTTATTCAAGTTATAATACAATGCTGTTTCAAATTTATTGATTTTTATTTTATTGATGTTTGAATTTTTTGTTTATAGATATAATTAACAAATTTTAATCTATAAATAACATTAAGAGTATGAAACGAAAGAATAAACATAACTATCATTAAACATAAAGTGGACTTGTACACTTGTACTGGTTTGCACTGTATTTTAATATTATCCAATGTTTTCTGATTAATATTTAAAAAGATATTTGTTTTTATTAAAATACAAAATCAAATATTGATAGAAATGGAAAGATTTATACAATTTATACAAATAAATTTGCTTTTAGTTGAAACCGTCTAAGTTTTGCAAAAATATTAAAATTTTCTCAAGTGTTTACACATTTTAAATTAAAAACTAAATCATTTAGTTAACAAATAAATATTTCATCTTTGCATTATAAGAAAAATTTAAACTAACTGTAAATCTTTGTGCAAAATGTTATCAGAAAAAGAGTTTTTCATTTATTTCCTCGAAATTGAATTCCTAAATGTCAGGGATTTCTAAACTCACTTAACATTTGGTTTTTTCATTTAATTGAAAAAACTTTAGGAAATGACTAAATTTAGAGTTAAATAAAAATAAACAAAAATAAAACTCTATATAAATTATAATAAACATCTAAAATGACAGTAAAAATATCGGAATTAATATAAATTTGATTTAAAATACTGTACAGTATTTTGTATGAAATTCTTAGCGTAATATTCGAGTAAAAGCAATCAAATAATGGTATTGACGGCTAACTGTGCGCCCATTAACTCATCTAAATGTAAAATCAATTAATTTAATTAATCGTTTAATTACTACTCATTTCGATGTACAGCCTCTCTCTGGCCATACATTCCTAACATTAATCGACTTTCGATTCATTAACTGCTTTCGAGAAGCGATTGATTAGAGTTTTAAAGAAACACAGAATTAGAGAATATATATAAGACTTGAATTCGTAAACCAATTATACGAAAACGTAATTTATTAACGAATTAGTGAAATGTCAACAGAAATGATGAAAAACACGAATGCATTGATTGAATGCATTATTTAATGTTATGTTTCGTTTGATTTGATTTTAAATCAATTGAATTAAAACCGAAATAATGTCTGATTTAGTCATATATTTAACGCTTTCTGTTTCGGTACTAATTGTCGTTCTATTGTTTATGACTCTATGGAAAGGGAAGGAACGGAAGGGCGGGAATGGGCCGAATGAGGGCGAAGAGGATGAGGTGGCCCGACCTCGAAGAGTCCTGAGGCCAGTCGTCGACGCCGACGGACCGATGAGGCGAAGACAAGTCAGGGCTAATAGAATTCCATTGACTGCCAATCAGAGCAATGCCGACGAAGACCCGGACGGAGAGGACGACGAAGACGTCGACAACGAATTGCCCATCGATTCGAAGATCGGAACCAAAAAGAGGAAGAAATTGGAACTAAAGGCAGAAAAACGATTGCAAAGAGAAAGGGATTTACAGGAAAGGGAGGAAAAGAAGGAACGGATGAAGGAGTTGGAGGAGAAGCGACTCAAAGAGGAAGATAAGCTTAAACTCGAGGAACAGAAGAAGGTTTGGATTTGCCATCAATTCAGATGTCTTTTCATTGATTAATGTCTTTGTATTTGGGTTTGAATTACAGTTAGAATCCGAACGATTGGTTAAAGAAGAGAAAGAGAGACAAGAATTGGAGGAATATATGAAACTGAAGGAGAGTTTCGCCGTCGAAGAGGAGGGCTTTGACGACGAGTCGGACCAAACTGAGGCCCAAAACAAATTGCAGACATTTATTGATTACATTCGGAACCAGAAAGTGGTTCTCATGGAAGAACTCGCCGGACATTTCCATATGAAGACTCAGGACGTGATAGCGCGGGTGCAGGACCTGCTCGCACAGGAGCTGATTGTGGGAGTGATCGACGACCGGGGCAAGTTCATATACATCACCAAGGACGAGTTGATGTCCGTCGCCAAGTTTGTACGACAAAGAGGTCGCGTCTCTATCGCAGAACTCGTCGAATGCAGTAATTCTTTGATTAATTTACAGCCAATACAACAACAGACGACTGTCTCCTCTTGACTCCACTCCCTGTCCACTCATTCTTATCCTAATTTTGATTCTATTTTATATAACATTTACTAAAGAGAAAGACTTTTATTGTAATTATTTGATGTTTTGAGTAATAAATAAATTCTGAATTGAATTTGAATCAGAAATATAACGCGATTTAAATGTTGAAGCAATTGATTCCGATATTAGTTTTTATTTACGATTTAATATTTGTAATTCGAGTCTTTGTTTTGATTAAAAAGAGTTAAATTAGATGTAAATTGGAATTTGTTTTTGAAATATATTTTTAAGAACTCATTTGATTGGTTAGAATCGAATTCAAGGTTTCACATGAATTCTCAGAAATTTACTGTTTTTAGGGCTAATTAAAAATTAAACTTTAGGGTAAATGACCTTTTGTTAGAGTCTTCGTATAAATTGAATCAAATATTAAAATTTTGATTAATTTTGAAATCTTAAACATAAAGAAATTCCGAAATTAGTTCAATTAGTTTTGAAATTTAAAGTATTTGTAATTAAAGTCGAGTATTAGACGAGTTTCAGTGAATCATAATTTGATTCAAAGTTTTCATTTATTTGTTTGGACTAAACCCTAGTTTTTTAAAATTCAATATTAATTATATATTTACTGATTGAGTCATTCAATGCAATAAGATTTGTAGTCATATGTGATTTAACCAATAAATTGACTAAAATTCTCTGATTCGTCAAAAACTTTAAAACTAAATCATTTGCTGTTAATGAGAGAATTGACTGAACTATGCATTCAAACCATTCCAATCATTCAAACAAAAGCTTAGTTTAAATTAGTTTCTAAAAAGTATTCAGTTTTTCTTAGCATTTATTATAGTCTTAATTAATAAATTAATTTTGAATATTATTCAGTCATTACTGAACATAAGACCAGAAATGGATTGCAAACAACCATTAAATACAGAGAAGTTGGATATAATCGATAAGATGTTGTCTCAAAGACCAGAGTATAAAATAGAGCAAATCAATGGTCAGCGCCTGTACCGACTCCATAACGATACGATAGCACAGGCGCCTAAGAACCGCTCAGAAGTATTTATCGGTCGACTGCCCCGCGATTGCTATGAAGACGAATTGGTGCCACTGTTTGAAAAGTTTGGAGTAATCCGTCAGTTCCGGCTGATGATGGACTTCAGTGGCACTAATCGCGGCTATGCTTTCGTGCAGTACTCGACTCCATCGGCGGCAAAGAATGCGTCCAAACAGCTCGACGGCTATGAACTGAGACCCGGACACACCATCGGAGTAATGGTTTCTTGGGATAAGTGTCGGCTCTTCATCGGCGGTATTCCTAAGAATAAGAGCCGAAAAGAAGTTCTGAAAGAAATGAAAAGAGTGACGGAAGGTGTCAAAGATGTCATCCTTTATATGTCGATCTATAACAACAAGAATCGCGGCTTTTGTTTCGTCGAATATAAGTCGCACTTCGAGGCAGCGATGGCCAGACGGCGAATGGGACCCGCATTCAAGTTATGGAACAATTACGAGATTCGCGTGGATTGGGCGGATCCGGAGCCCGATGTCGACGAAGACATCATGAGTCAAGTGAGTGAAGGCATTGATATTGAGTTAAAACTTAAGGAATTATTTTGGATCGAAAGGTGCGAATACTTCACATTCGGAACCTGAAGGACATTATCGACGAAAGCGAACTGAAGGAAGTCTTCACTTTTGATGGACTCCACATCGAAAGAGTGAAAAAGATTCGGGACTTTGCGTTCATTCACTACGAGACCAGAGAAGAGACAGAAATAGCGCTTAAGATCTCAAACAGTGAGTCATTTGTTATTTCGGTTTCGTTTGATATAAGAATAGAATTACAAATGAATTGATTGATTAGGCGTAGACTTCCAGAAGAAGTACCGCAACTTCAAGCACATCCAGGTGTCACTGGCGCGGCCGCAGAAGTCCAAATCTTTCCGAAAGAGGGCCGAATCAATGCCTACCGACTCATCGCAATCCTCGGGTCAGCTGTTCTGTTCACATGAGTTCTTGCAATCGCCGCAAACCCAAGTCGACAATCAGCTTCGATACTACACCAACCTGTGCCTCAACAGTGGCCAGAATCAGATGACGACAGTTCCCTACTCTCAACAACCAGTGACTGCAGTACCGATAAAGTATGACTCAATAGTTGAGGACAAAAATATGAATTTTTTCGTTGTTTGGGTTCCCGTTCTATGGGTTCCTCACAATCACAATAAAAACTTAGCCATAACTGAAAATAGCTTTTTGTGTTCAAATCATTAGTTTTAAACCCAAAAGGTTTCTATTTATTAGAAAATTTATATTAAATTTAAATTAAGTTTATCGACGAATTATATTAATTGAATTTATTATTTAATAAAATATATATAAATTAACTTAATATGGAATAAATAAAAAAGCATTTAATGAATATTTTTCTCCTTTTTTACATTTTTAGATACATTTCGTATTATCAGTAAAACTAAACCAATAATTCTATTCATTTCTTCAGCTGTTCTCCAATTAATGATTTTTATCATTTCTAAGAACTCATCATTTCTTCAACTTTTAACTCTAACTTATTTTGCTTTTGAATATCTCTTAAGTTATGTTTTTTACATTTTCTGCATTTATTCGTTTCTATTAAAACATTTACTTTTATTTCAATTGTTTTAAAGTAATTTTAGTATTTGTTGTATCAGTATATGTATGCAATTGTTTGACATTGTCTTAAATAATTTTCTTCAACACTAAATAATAAACATTTTGCAATAAAAATCTAATTCAGTTTAAATTATTAAATAATTTTAAAATTCAAACTTAACATCAATTTTAGTAATTCTCTATAATCTCTAAATCAATATAACTATATATTGGGATCTTATTGTGCATTAGAAGTAGTGGAGACTCATGAATACACAATTCGGACGTAGACTTCAAATAAATGCAATATATTATGCAATGCTTATTGATTATGCAAATTGAAAGATCCTGCGATATCAGCCTAAAATCCCACCCTGGCATCATAATTTGAAAAAGTACCATGTGAATCTGTGGCGAACAAAAATTGCCAGAGCATATGGGATATGGGAGGGGAGGGGTAACTTTGAAAACTTGAGCTAACATCCCCTTGGGCGGGGAAGAAGTAGTGTGGTTAAAAAGTTAAAATTTGCCCCATTTTTGTTCTATTTTAAACCGGATTTAGCAGATCATCAGCTATAATTAGTTAATTTCCGCTAAATTTTAGAGAGGGTGGGAGGGGGGGGGGGGTCTCTTTACTCTTTAAAACCTTAAGGGGAATAGGGACCAATTTTTCAATGGGATAACGGGCTTATTCCTCCCCCCATAGACATCTCTGATATTTACTGTAAACAAAACATTTACCTGATAAAAATAAACAATTGTACAATCTCTATTTTTACAATATTAAGTTACCTCGCTGTTTCAACTTTCAACAAAACATTAATATCAGTCATTAATGTCATTTATTCTGTAATCAAAATCTATTTATAATAAATGACAACAAAAAGTGCAATAACTCTCACTTAATCGGAAGGATATTAAATACATATTAAATACATATTGAATATGTAATTCCAAACCAAAAGAGAGGACTTGTATTGATATGATTCAGAAATGGTATGAAAATACAAGCAATAAAGTTAATATATATATAGTATAGATTAAAGGCTAACGCGATTTCAATAAACGGTTTCATATAAAATGTATTATTATTTTAGTTCATTAAAAGTTAACAAAAATTAAAATTTTAATTAAAGTCGATTTTAATCCAATTAACAAAAGAAATATTACTTTAATTTTCAAAAAATTAATTTCAAACCATATCTTCAGTCACTTCTGTCTCTCAAAGAGTTTAAACAGAAGAACATCATTGGAAGTGATCCTCAAAATGAAAATTCAATTTAAAGTATTACTACTGAAGATCACAATTCTTGGTTTGCTCTGAATTATTGCCATTTAATGAATCGTTAGGTTTAGTATCACTCGATTGAGTTCCGAATTTGTTGAGTCTCTCTAATACTTGTGGAGATAATTCTATTAAAACATAAATATTTAAATCAATAAAAAGCGAAATCAAAGCAAAAAGCAATCAATCGATCGATTGTACCATTTCTGGGAACGAATTTGAGAGACTCTGAGAATATTCAAAACCTCGACTTCTCGTTTGGCCCGTCTTTTAGAAACTCGTGTCCCAAACCATTACCACATTTGCCACAAATCACCTCAAATTCAGGACAAAATTTTAAGTTTTATTCAGTATTTCACAAAACAATAAAAGAAAAAGTGCAGCGAAGGGTAAAATTAGGTCAAATGTGAATACAATTCGCTATCAAATGATATTAATATTAAATCGATTTAAGTTTATATTAGTTTATATATACAGTAAATGCAAATAAAATGCAATACTTTTAGGGCATTCCGGTTGACATACCCTTCGCCCAATTCGGCTCTTCGTTTCACACTATTGGGCAGAAGGGTCTCCGAGAATGCCGGCCACGGGCTGTGGTGATCGAACTTCGACACCGAAGAGAACAACTGGTGATCGCATTGCGAACAAACGTATATACCTTTGAAATCGTAAACAAATCAATTAATTCAATATTTGACCACAAATTCAAACAATGTCTGATCGATGGCAGACCTAAACGCCAACAGTCTTTGTAAATCTCCGCACTCTTCCAACTGCAGAAAGACATCACAAGAATAATACTGAAGACACGATTAGCAATGGATATGTCGTTTAGTTATAAATGAATTAAATTCATAGTTTCGTCGATTATGTGTAGGCTTTCAGACAATGAAAAACATTTTTAAAATTGATTTTTTAGTTAATTTGAAAAGTCCTTCAAATGAGTGAAAGATTGCGTCAAATCATAAATAATCCGCAGCTGTAGTCAACACATAATGACATTTAGATTTAGCAAAACTACTCTACAGTATATGAAGTGATTGTTTAATAAGCCTTTCCTTCCCTTTCCTCAATAAATGTAATTAAAATAATAATTAAATGTAATTTCGATTCAAATTTGCACTTCATTTAAATGTTACGATATTTTTGAGTTGAGATTTAAAGTGTGTCCAAAATTTTTATAGAGATGTGAACAAAATTAAAAAGTAATTAAATTAAAAGTTAATTTTTAAAATTAGTAACTATTAAAAATTAATCTGTAATATGCTTTTAAGATTATAAAATAAATATTATTTAAAGTTTAAAAATAAATAAAATATATAAAATATAAAAATAAAATAATAAACAAATAAAAACTGTAAACATCTCTACAATTGCAGTCAATGTGAGTTTGTTTTGGTTTTAATCGTAAATAAAACAAAAATAAATAAATAAATTGAAAATTAGTTTAAATCAATAATTAGTTAAAGTAATTGATATCTCAATGAATGAAAGCCAAGCGATTCGAGTGAACAGTGCGTCGATCGTCGACCTGAAGGCAGAGCTCTACCGAAAACAGGAGGCCTTTCGGCTCAAGAAGTTGTCCGAAAGTCAGGCGAAAGTCGTTGAAAATGACGACAATTTGTATTCAATTAGTCTTAACTCGAATTCGAGTTCTTATAAATTGGGAAAAAGAATTCGAGAAAAGAGTGACAAAGAGTTGATTAAATCGAATGAATGGAAGCAAAGGAACCGATCGTTGAATTCGAGGCAAGAAATCCAAGACAAGAAGACTGAAGAACAGATCGAAGAGGAAAAGGCGCTCCAGAAGTCCAAACAGATGTTGGAATTGAAGTCTAAGTTATACGACAAGTGGTCGAGAAATCCAAGTCTTTTGGACAATAGAGACGAAGACATCGGCGAAGAAGTCGACGACAGAATTCTCGTTGATTTCCATCAAAAGAGTTTAGACGACAAACACATGAATAGAAGACATGAAAATCAGTTTCCGATTCATTCAATTAGTGATGAAATGAATTCGAATAAAGCAGACGAAGCGGAAGAAGAGGAGGAATGGACTGAATTTGTGGACTCTTTGGGCAGAAGTCGTAAATGTCTTAAAAAGGATTTACAGCACTATATAGACATCGATCGACAATCCTTTCGAAAATCTGAAGAGAAATCAGACAAATATGTGTCCGAACTCTCATCTGTTCCTCAATTGTCGGCAAACAATGAATTACTGACTAATGATTTGCGCCGAGAGTTGGAACGACGGGATTGGGAGACAAACGCCACAAACGAACTGATGAGCGGATCTCAATCTGATGAACAGTCGACCCAACGGAAGGACATTCACTACCAGAACGTGCAGTTCAATGAGATCAGAGACCATGGAGTGGCCTATTATGCCTTCGACGAAGACCAGCAAACGAGACAACAACAGATGGATGTATTGAACCAATTGAGGGATCAGACGAAGACTCAAAAACAGCAAAAACAGAAATTGAAACAAAAACGCAAACAATTAATGCGCGAAAGACTCACAAAAATAGCTCAAAGGAAAGGAATTTCCGTTCAGTTTAAGGACAGTTCGAGTGAATCCGAACCCGAAGTGAGTGATGATATGCAGCCAATGCCTGAGCCCAGGCCTTATAGACCCGCGTCGACGAATGTGCGCGAATGGGATGTCGGGAAACCAGATCTACCCCTCATTTTGCCCGAATGTCCGCCGAAGCAGAAACCGAATGCATATAACAGTTATATTAGCGAACGTCGAGTCGAAAGAAATCCAGACTTCGCTCCGCCTCTCAGTTATAGTAAAAATCAATTTAGAGATAAATTTAGAGATAATAGAACTCATTTCGATAAAGAGAAGTCGATTTTTGAAGAAAAGTCATCAAAAGCCAGAAATATTAGCCATAATTGCGATCATATTATTGATAACATTAAGAGTTCAGTGAATAGTGACGTGAATGTAGACCCAAAACCAGATGTGAATGAAGTTATTGGGAATGCGTTATCTTTTTTTAGAAATAATTTGAAATAAAATATTTTTATTTATTACGATTTTATGTTAAATTATTTTTTGTTGATTTTTTGTATACCTTTTGTAAATATTGGGATTAAATAGAATATAAAAACATTTCAATACAATCAATATGTTTAACAATTTTTTCTCAACTTTTTTCTTTGGGTTTAAATTAAAAGGTTTTTAAACTCGAAATTAAATACCAAATCGTGTGGTAAGTGAATGAGTGGACAAAACTCCTAAATGTGAGTGAATTTTCTTGACTTAACAGTAATTAATCGGAAATTAAATGATAATAAATAGCGATAACGTATAGAACATTAAATAATGGCATTTGTGAGACACGCCATGTATTGTTCGGATTGTTTAATAAGACATCGAAACAAATTCAAGATTTAAAGTAAGAAATCAGAAACACTTGATTTGAATCGAAATGTCGTAAAAATCATTAAATGGTTTTCCATTTCCAAGTCTACTGTTTTAATCGGCGATTCGATTGACAGCTGAATCGCATTATTAGTATTTAGAGCTCTTTCTCTATTCTCAACCAAATTCTTGTGCTTCAGACCCAACACGAAGTGCACTAAAGAAACAAAATTTGAGACCAAATAGCTTTGGAGTAGAAGTGAAGCAAAATCTCATCCAATTCTAGTTTTTTGTGTATATTATATAATATAAAGTGATTCCAAAGTAATAAAGAAATCCTTGAAATAAAAGTTGTTTCTTATAGCGACTCAGACTCACAGCTAACCTATCGGTGATGTGAGTAGTGTTTTAAGCATAAGAGTATGTAATGCCTGTAATGTCAGTCCCAGTCTCTTAACTTCTTAACGTTTTTCATACATTTCCTCATTGCCTGAAGCAGTGAAGGGGAGGAATGGGGAGAACAGGCAGTTCTGCAACAGTTCTGACGAGAGAGCGAATCTCGTGCTCAACAACGACTACCACAGACTTCACACACACGTTGAGATATTGGGCCTTCGTTTAGTGCACTGACCCAATCGTAGGGCTCACAAGAACACTGTATTCGGCATTTTAAGCCAAAAACTAGTGCCAATACCAGTGCCAATACTAGTGCCACTGCAAGTGCTACACAAAAACTCCCAACTTCTTGCAAACCGAGGCATACGAGTAGTTAAGACTAGCCGTCAGTTGCGGGACATTGAGTGAGAGATAGCGAGAGAGAGGGAGAGATCCTATTCGTGAATGAGAGAGACTGTGGAGACTGAGAGGCTATGAGGCTCTGAGGCTCTTCTCACTCAGACTTGAATGTGTGTTGTGTTATGTTGTTGTGTCAGCTCCTGATAAAGAAGACAACACTGAACGCTGTATTCGCCGAAATTTCATTCTCTTTATTGACATTTCACTTGTTGTTAAGTTTAGGTTTTTCTCAATTATATTTTCAACGACTCGTTCTTTGAGGACATCAATGATTACTTGAATTGAAATTTTTTGGCAACTATTTGAGGAAAAGTATTGACAGACAGCGGAATAGAGAGCGATAGAGCATAAGTTGAAAAACTTTTTTGTTATGTTTTGTTTTAATAAGTTTTATGAATGCATTGAATGCTTTGAATGCACTGGTTATACCACAACAACACCCTTCGAAACAGGAGTGTAATTGCAATCCGAAGCCAATGTTTAAACCCATAATAATTCGCTCTTTTGTTTGTCTTGTGTTAAGAATTCAGTTTTTGTGATATATCATCGATTGAAGATAATATGAGACTTTATTTGATTAAAAGTCTATAAAAATAAAATTGTATTTAAACAAAGTGTACGCATATATGGAATAACGCTTTATTTGTCTGTAAGTCTGTTTATTAACTAAATAGAGAAACTTATTGTAATTGTTGCTAATTGTATACTTCAAACATAAAACACAGAATGTTAATACAGAATGCGATTGTAGAGTATATACATTAGACTGCGTTAACGTACACTAAATGTTGATTTTTGTTTTGTTTTGCAATACATTTTGATTTCGCAAATAAACTCTTTGAAAATTTCCAAACCGTCTGTTTATTTCAATGTCTTTCCACAGCTTTATATTTCACTCTTTGTGACACTTAATACTGGATTTTAGTCTTTGATTTCGCATTACTTTTTATTATTAGATTAGTTCTCAATTGTTTCCTCTGTCTCTACACAAAATCTATATCTAATAACAGATAAGTTTTCCTCAACTCTTACATAAGTCGTATCCGACAACTACTATCTCTAACTCTATTTCAATTATAATTTAATTATTTGTTTTATACAAAACTCATTACTATTGTTGTCGAGAAGTTCAATATTAAAGATTAGATATGAGGTCTGTATGTGTTGGAAGAGTTGACACAAAAGACAAGCTTTGCATTAAATCCGTGACTCCGACTGTTGTTTCGCTCATTTTTATGCTAAACTCGAATCCAATATTCGAGGGATGAGCCGATGAGCCGATGAGATGATTCAGTTGAGCTGTCCTTCTATTTGAGTTGATATTCCGCTTTCATAGCACTCATTCATTTCGAGTCATTTCGCTGTTTCTCTGTTTCTGTTCTCTCCGCTCATCCCTTCTCTCTCACACTTCTTATTATATCTTATGTCAAACTATTGAATGTTTAGCGCAAAAGGATGTGTACTATAAGTCAGAGTAGATTTCTTTCATCCATAATGTTTTGGATCAGAAACAGTGAAACCTCTGGCAAAGGATGCGAAGTAAGAGTGACTACTGAAAGATGAATAGAGAAAAGAGAAGAGAATTGTTTTGTGGCATAAAAATAGGAAAAGAGGAGAGAAATCGATATTATGGGTGCAGAGCATGCGGACAGAGAAGATGATCATTGAATTCTGATCGTTAGCCACAAATATAATACAACAGAATTAGTTGGCATTTAGACCTCAATCTGAATAAGTGTTTGTTGTTTAGAGGAATGGGATTGCAATTCAATCCCAGTTTAAGGCTATTAATAAATTAGTAGTTTTGACATTAATTCCGATTAAAGTTCAAATGTAACCGAAATTTAATAATCAAATTATGGAACACTGGGGTATTTGGGACTGGACTAAATTTATATGTTGCAACCACAGGTACGGTAGTCACCATCAGAACAATGAGTACAATCACTACAATCACATTGCAATTGCTTTCCCATTCTCTTCGCTCTGTTTGTGTTTGTCCGCACTTTTGCACTCTTTGGCCATATTTTCATTCATCAATTCATTCATTAATATAATGTTTCTCTCATTGTCTCCATATTCAGGCCAATCGAATCCGGCGACCATTTGCTCGGTTATCCGCGCGCCAAGAATGTAGTGAATGGTCACGACTTGCAAGATCTGGTCGCTAATACTCCGGGAGCGGCGGCGCTCTACCGGTCGGACAACAATTACTCGTATTATTATGCAGACAATCCAATCGGTTATATACCGGTCGACGTAGACAACGATAACCAGAACCAGAACATTATGGACGGCCTGCGACTGCAGTTGTCGAAACGAAAAGGCGTTAACTTGCGTTCGCCGCCCGTCAGGCGATCCACCGAATCTCAGGTAACACTTCGGGGTTGGCTCTACCGTCTGGAAGGCGCAGCTCTCAAGCAATGGAAGAGGCGGTGGTGTGTTCTCGCGGACTATTGCTTATTCTATTACAAAGGTATTGATTGGATATTGGATTTACAGTATTTGTATAATAGTTATAGTCTATTAGATATCAGATATGCTCTCGATTTCTAATTTCACGCTTTTGTCAGAAGTGCTGAACAGAAATAAAAGTCGACTTAAGCCTATTTTTTGTGTATTGTTAGCAAAAATTCACATTAGACTCAGTTATTATTAATTGCCAACTCATCCGAACTCCGTTTCAAATATTAATATCGAAAAGATAGCGAAAATTAATTCTTTTGTATGCATTGGTACAAAAGTTCAATAAATTCTTCCTTTTCTCTCATTTGTGTTATTCACTAGAATTTATTCAAACATTAATCCAATTAATTAAAGAGTGAATTATAAATCAGAATATCGGCTCGTTTTTACTTCTCTCCACTCGTATTATCCGCTTTAGATTAGATTTAGATTTTTATTGTAATTAACTTTTTGTTTCGCGTTTCTAAACCTTTATTTCTCATGAGATTTCAGTTCCACTGATTAGAGAGTATTTTGAGGTTCACTGAGTATCTGCTCTTCGCTCAGTCTCTTCGTCTCTTCTATGCTCTCTCTCTCTCTCTCTCTCCCTCCCTCTCTCTCTCTCTCTCTCTCTCTCACTCACGCTCTCTCTCTCGCTCTCTCACTCACTC
>JAQIYC010000371.1:0-14614 GCA_034699545.1 Porobelba spinosa
TTGTAAGTTAATATTGTAGATGATATGCAAATAAAATAAAAATTAACATAATTATATATTTATATGATCTATCGTTTGAATTTATAGGCTTTTAATTAAGTTACAATTTCTTATACACTAAATGTTCACTTCAGACCGAAATAGTTAATAAAGTCTTATTGACGTTTCAAACAATAAATTCTTTATACATTCTGTATGTGAGAACTTTATGTTTTGGATATACATTATGTGTTTGAAATAAGGAATTTAAATCATTTTAAATTAGTCGTAACTTAAATTGATCGACATTTCGCCCAAAAGCAGTTTTACCTTAAATACAATTTGCAAACAATTTTAAAAGTATTTCTTTATATATTTTGTTCATTATTTGGTATGAATTGATGCTTTCAATTGATATTCTCTTAGTTAACATAGTTGATATGTACTGTGTTAAATTAATTAAATTGTTATTATTTTCAATCGTAATTTATCTCTTTAATTTGTTTTATTTATTTGATTAAATATTTATTTTAAGTATTAGTGAAATTTAGTTAACCTTGAATTAATATTAAAAGTTATCTGATCTTTGGTCTAATTTACCTAAAATAACGTTTAATTTGTACAGATGCGATCATAAAGGCTTGCTTCACATTGATTCACTCATATCATATCTTTTGACAATAACTCTAATCAGTTTTTAATTTTTAAAATTATTCAAGTTTTATTCAAAAATAAAACGTTTATTTATAAACTTATGTTCATTTTATTTATAATTATTTAATAAATTTAAAAAATTTGAGTTTTTTCTTTAATATTTTAGATTGAATATTTGATTATAACTAGCAGTTGTTATCGGCTAAAGATATAATATGAGTGAATCAATGTGAAGCAAGCCTTTATGATCGCATCTGTACTTGCAACTACTGCCAACTACACTTGTCTTTCTGAATATTGAGATTTAAATAAATTTGAATTACTAAATGAAAGTAAACATCAAAATAATAATAATAATAAATTCCTATATAATAAACACATTGAAAATGTTTTTAAATTGTTGTAAATTTAAGGATGTATATGTAATTGTGCCAGATTGATATATTTGTATTAATTATTTAGAGTTTATGGCAAAATGTTTAGAAGAGAGTTACAAATATTTATCCGAATTGAAGTTCTCCGACAAATATCTTTTTGCAGATAATTCTCTATTAGATTAAAGAAATGTAATCAAAAATCTGAGCTAAAGATAATCTTTGATTGCATTTCACTCAACCTTTCATCGAATGTATTTAAGTCTAAATATATTTGATTTGAGAGAAGTTTATGAACTCATAATTCGGTGGGATTTTAGAAATAGTTCGGAAAGAAGTAAAGGCAACGGAATGGCAGGAACTGCTATCGAAGGAATGGCAGAACTGTGGCGAAGGTAGAGCTAAGGCATAATTATTGAGTTGTTGTGTTTGATACCCAAAAATGACAGTTAATTAGAGAGAAAATTGATGCGAATCCGAATCCGCAGATAGTGTTTGGCATTAGTTTGTTTCAGTAGAATGAATCGATTGGTAAGGCACAGGCATTGGCACAGGCATTGGCACAGGCATTGGCACAGGTATTGGCATAGGCACTGCACAGCACTGATGAGGCTTGGGTCTGATGAGGCTCAGCCCCACTCAATCATAGTTGCAGTTGTGGATGCGTTTTCAATCATTTGTATATCTGTTGTCTCAAACATCTCTGCATTTGAGGCATACCATACCATAGCGTTCTGTATATGCGTTTGGATCGCCTTTTGCAGCGTTTAGTCGATGGGACTGAGAGAGAGGACCCCTGTTGTGGTCACTTCCTACACAACTCACAACTACACAATTTATTTGTTTCACTAACAGAGATAACAATTTATTGGACAATAAAAGGAAACTTTAAAAAACGGTTTATCGAAATTAGTGATCAGGGAATCACACCTGAATGGAAACAATAAGCCATCGCTTGTGAAACGGCAGACATTTATTATACTCTAAACTGTTTCGAACTAAAAGTCATTAAAGAGAATAAAAGAGCACTTATTTGACAATACATTTACCACTAATAAGGTTTCACGCATTTGCTGCCGAACTCAATACTAATCAACTAATAATAAGTACTTACTATTAATTAGTTTGTTGTGACAATTCCTCACAATTCAGGCATTTCTGCCAATCTATTCAACAGTAATTATTGCAAACATTTTCTAATTTCTGTTCTATTCGATCGAAATTGAATTATTGTGAGAGAGCTCTGCAATGCAAGGCTAGAGAGGCTGTAATCAAATAATATAATAAAATAATGAATGCAATAAAACACATGCGAATTGATAATACATATTAAGACTTTAAATCATTGAATTGACATAATTGTCATTGAATGGGGTGTAACGGCACTGGTATTGGACAAGTATTATACTAATGAACCCATAACAAGCTCATAACAAACCCAGAACACCGACTATTGTATAGTATTGACTGCTGGCAAACAAGAAGTCTCATTAATAATTCGATGTTCAGAGCTTTGCAGTCATTTTATTCAATATTAGGTATAAAATAATAGTTTAGCGAAAATGCTAAGTATGGCTAGTATTGCCAGTATTGCTAAAATTGCTAAAAACCGACTTAGACTACAATTTCGATCATTTCGTGACAAACGCGACATTTGAATCATTGACTGCATAATAATGAAAATAATGTTATTATAAAAGTTAATAATAAAGCAAAACTCAATACTCTCTACCAATACAGTGCAATACAGAGTGGGACTGCGCTATACTTTGTACAGTGCCATACAGTGCAGCACAGGTACTGTACAGTATATTAATAGATTAAATTGAACGCATTGTACAATAGAGAGCAGAAAATTACTTATTCTTTCTCTTTTTCCTTACTCTTCCTGCGATACATACAACAGCACAACAAAAGGCAATAACAAAAAACGGTTATATTTGTTGCCAGAACTGAATACAAGACATGAATATATATTTGATAATATCATTATTGAATTAATCATTATAAAAGTTTAATCTATCAAGAGCAAAGCACCAAATTCTTTACCAGAATATATTCAATTAGCATTAAAATAGAAAACTATTAGTGGAATAAATTCAATTCCAATGCCTTCTTATGTCTTCTCTTACTTAATCTTAGTTTTGTTTTTCCGCGAAAACAATTCGTTTATATTTTCTTAATTTTTATTATAATTTTATTGAAGAAAATAGTTATTATCGCAAAATATGATTGTGTTTAGTGATCGACCATAAAATTCATTATCATATAATGGTTGGCAATACTGTAATAGCGTTTTGCGTTTGTGTGAATCGTACGAATTTACATGTATTTCCATCTCATTTCATAGTTCTGCCCATCGCTGGTATTGTAATGAACGCATTGGAGGCGGTTCTCAATTATCCGAACGCAATGGACATTAGCGATCAGGACTTGGCAGTTGTGGTGCGCAACCTATCTGCTATCTGTGCGCATTTACACCCCTATTTAGTTGCACTTATGCTTACCCGACCCAAGAGCTTGAATCGAGTGAATCGAGTCTATAACTGCACTCATGTTTGCCTTTATTTTATTCCAAACATTTGCGAACTCTTCTTAAGGCCGATCTTATTTGGCCAGACATTGTATAACGCTTTTAGTGAAGTTCAGTTCGCTATAGCTTTTAATTATAAAAACGCATATAAACCGCATATCATATAATCTCAATTTGGTTTTGATCGCAACTCTTTCCACTCTTCGGTAAGTTTTTAATCTTTTTTACCTTATTTTCTAAATTAAGTTTTATTAAGAGTAAGAATTAATTAATTAAATTCATAGTCTATTGCCGTTCTATATGCAAGAGGGGTAAAATTAATTAGCGATAAAATGAAAAAAATTAATTAATTTTTTCTTTTGCCTTTTTATGTGAGCAAATCACTATTCTGTGCCTTTGACTGAACGCATCTCTAAATCTTTTCAATCTTCTGCTGATGTATTGAATTTCAGTTCAATTTGATGTAATTTTGTTAGAATTTCAATATTAATGTAACGCAAAAATGCGTTTGAATTGAAAGCATGAGTTTGAGTTGAATGAAGAGTCAATTGCAAGCCCTCTCCGATCGCGTTTCACCTGTAAATGCATGTTATTTGAAGATATCCAACAGTCGTCTCCAACAGTCTTACCTTAATTACCTCCACATCATAGCTATAGTGACTAACCTTTTATCTGTATAGTGTGCACACCATCATAAATGCGGGCATAGGTAGAGCCAGACCCCCCTCTCATACCGTTTTTAATATCGACAAACATTGAGCCAAATCCCGAACACACTTGTAGTGATGAACCGAACGCTATAGCAGTCGAAGCACTCAATTGCTAACATTGCTTAACATTCAGTGCTCTTTAAGTTGTGGTGAGACCACCAATGGAGCAAATTATCGAATCAAATGAAAAGCAAATTATGTGTCAATCAAAGAGAACCCGAGAGATAGGAATTATTGTAGTATTGTATCGAAGCATTGAGTAGCACAAAGTGCTGGCCCGAAGTGCAGACCCGCAATTGCCAGGGTTGGATGTGCTGGTTGTGTTGGCCACCCTCATTGATCCGGAGCCTATTTCGCTATTTGATTGAAGAGCACATCACTTAAGTTCTCTTTTATGTTCATCCAAACAGATAATGCGAACAACAAATGAAAGCAAAAATTTTTTCTTTTATTCTTTTTTGATTTTGTGCTAACTTTCTATTCTTGTTATATGTTTTTTGTGAAATATAATTAATCATTAGATTTCGATCCGTAGATAACAATTTCAATGGCAAAGCAATTGCCGAAAATTGTTTGTTCGCTCTTTCTATCGAATATTTATCATATTTTTCAAGTGAACTCATTATTAATGATTATTTTAATTTACAATCAATTGTTAAATTGATTCAATAGAGTTAGCTTTGCATTCGCCGATTGCTTAATAGATTTTCAATAAATTTGAGCAAAACTTTTATTTCGTAAAAGTGAGCATTGATTGAGTCGAACAAACAATAAAATAATAATGTCTTTTCAAAAAAGCGCATTTGCTTTACAAATGAGTTAATTATAAATTCCGATTAAATCCGTGAAACGATAAAAGATTTTTCAATTTTTTCGCACTTCGGGTATTAGGGAATATGAATCGCTTATTCGGTGTGACCTTCTGTGCGAAGCGCACTGAGCTCTGTCTCAAAGCTTATTTGTGGGGACGGACTCATAACATAGCACATAGTTTTAATATTTGAAAATTTAAACCAGCAACAAAACAGCGCTGACTTTTAAACTTTTGTTAATTAATTTTTTCCTGCGTTAGACTCAATACATTGTATTAATACTTTTCCGTCACTACCACAGCATTAGAGTATTATTATTATTATTATTAATATTTAATTTGTATTTAGTCATGGAATGCAATCGCCAAATGAGAAACAGTTGATTGCAAAGCGTTAATACAGTATTGCAATGCCAATGTAGAATGTAGAATGTCCGGGATCAAAGCAAAGCCAGGCTCAGATGTGCAATACTAGCTCTGGTCGGCAATCACGCAACAAATTGCCCACAAATTAATTATTAAACTATTGCAAATCGATGTGTGGGTGGGCTCTCATGCCGGCGCTTCATATTAAAGGCATTCAATTAAAAGCCATTAATGCTTGAATCAGAATCGGGCGATCATGCACAATAAATTGACCAGATTAATTAAAAAACCAATTCTATATAAAGATATTGTTGAGATTAAGCTTTTTATTATTCGAATGTAATTCTGAGAGAATTCATGAAAAAGAGAGAAAAACTTTCGTTTATCAGTGATCTATGCTTTGCCTATTAAACTGATGGCACAAAACGTGAATTTGTTTTATAATATTCCGAATATTAACAATACATCATTAGTTGTATTAGAATCTAAAGTTTTTACTATTTTCCCAGCGCTTCCCATTGACCCGAACCGATATGTATATACAAATGTATATCTCTTTTACAATAAATACCAAATGACTGATACAGACAGGAATACGAGTGAGAGAGACAGCGCCCGTAGTTCTGATCAATTTTGGGCGAAAGAGCACTACTTTCTCTTTCTCACAAATCAATTCAATTTTTTAAAAGTAGAGATATGTCTTCAGTTATTTCTACGGGTGTCAGAGGTTAAGTGCTATTCTGTGGGATAAACAGTTGGGTAGCACTACAGGCGGTTAGCAAACAGAGCTCATACGGGATCTCTACTCGAAGTTTACGAGAGGATCGCTACTGAATGAACTGTTCATTTCGGCCCCCAATTAGTCAGTTCTCAGACCCACTCCAACCGATATATTGCTAGAGATAACCAATTGTTTTGCTGTTTAACCAATTATTTAGTGTTCATATGCCTGAGCCCTGACTACTCTCCTTCTAAGCAGTAATAGTACTCGAGTTTGCAATAAACTAGTGTTAGATTTAATTATAATCGAGATTATGTCAAACCATTGGCAACTGTTTGCTATATTTACTGATTTATAAGTACATATTAGACAGCATTGAGTGAAGTCTATCTTATTAGGACTCGGTTTCAATTATATGTCGAGTTGAGTCAATCAATACAAGAGGCCCTCAAAGTATAGCCCTATTGCCGCAGAATGATTGAGATTTTATTCAGTAATTGCTTACAAAGGCTTTATTTCGAAGCAATATATGAAAGTTTGCTAAATAGAAAATTCTATCTCAGAGTCAATTGTGTTCATATCAGTCATTCAGTGCTTATTCTCACATGTTATTCATCAGTGGAGAGAACCTATATTTTTGTCAGTCTATTACAGGTTATTCAAGTAGCAGAGCATCACTTAATAGGCATTATTACTTATAAGCAGCACATCTACTCCACAAGTATATTCACGACTAAATCGTGAAACTATGCAATACTTATTGCACTTCACTTCAGCTATTTTCAAAAGTTAATACAAAAAAAAGGAAAAGAAAAAAAGTATTTTTTAGTTAACAAAAATATGACATTAAGTCAGTGCCAATAGCTTTGAATAACTATATTGTATGACTCGTTCGTAGGGCTGAGAAAGTATGCGAACAACTAATCAAAGAGATTGATATGATCTTTGATGTAATTTTTTTCTATCAAAACTTTTCCCAAATAAATATCATTTCGAGTATAGAATCGCTTTTGAATTATTGCTTACAGTTTGACAAATCTTTTTCGGATTTTTGTTTTTCTTTGTTTTGTTTTTCTGTCAACTTTGCAAATGTGTGTTAAGATCTTGAATTGATATGAGTTTTTGAAACAAATTTCTTTGACTAAACAAACGATGTCTGACTCACCGTTTGATTAAATAGCGAGGATTCGTCTAAAATACATCGACCTTACGGTGCAATTATATCAATTACAGCACTGAATACGTTCTTTCTTTTTAAATAACTTTTCATTTATTTAGTTATTTTCAAAACTAATTTTCTACTCTTTTTAGAAATTCTTTTATCAATTACTAGAATAAGATTAGAATTCAATATTGACTGCAATACTGAACGCCATATATAATCAAGTTGGTTATTTCTATGAACTTAGGGATGTGCAAGGTTTATCAGGTTAAAGGGTCCAGGGGTAAATTTTTGAAAGATTTTTGCCTGGGGTGGGTCGAGGGTAGGTTTTTTTCAAAAGTTGTTATTTTGCCTAAAACGCGTTTTAAACACTGTGCTATTTTACCCCTAAAATGGGACAAAATTTATGTGAATTTAAACTAGATTTAGTTAATTTAACTGGATTTAAGCCCAATTTAGCAATAAATTATGTCATTTTAAAGAAAATTCCCAAAAATACATTAATTTTTTGACAAAATTTCGAAAAAACCTACAAATTTTAAGGAAAACTTCAAAAAAAAATTTGAGGGGGTACCTGACTTTGCATCTGTGTTTGTGGGGAAGGGGGTATTTTTAGAATTATTTAGGTTTGTAAGTATTTTGTCTAGATCTCCCTTGCACATTTCTACTATGAACTAAATGTCATTCAATTCTATATTATTTTGGAATTATTGCTCGATTTGAGCCAAACTAAAGAAGATTAGTTTTATTTAATGCGAATAAGTTGTTAATAAACAGAAAGCAATTTAAAAGACAATTTCGTGTATTTAAAGATAGAATTTATTGAGTTTTGATTAGACATTATATTGATTGAGTTTGTGGGCCCGGAATGGCTGTAATGGTTAGTTGAGAACTGCTTTGATTGACGATTGGAAAGAGAGCACAGGATATAATTTGTCAATAATTAGTTTAATTACATTTCTCGAATGGCAACCAAACTGATTGATATATTCGATATTGAGTTTGTGCTGACGTTGTGTTAATACGGTTTGCATTCATTGCGTTTTGATTGTTTGAAACCTAACCAAAAGAAAAGGCATTAATAATAGAGTGTTCGATAAATATGAACTAAAAGTTATACTTTTCACTTCATGTAAGCTAATCCCCGAATGTTGTAACAGTTATTCGCGATTGTTGCTCGAGTGCAGGTATGGGAGCAGAGGTATGGAGGTATGGAGGTATGGGTGCAGCTCTACATTCACTACATTCTGATTTAGTGTTAGCACTAAAGTTCATCCATTCTCGCCATAAAACCATTCGTCAATCATATTCTGTTGACTCCTCTAACAAACAGTTTTCCATTTATTGCTCTCAAACACAACATTTCTTTTCAAACATAACTTCGATAATAAACTCTTATTCAAAGACTAATTCGTTCAAAATATTATACGTTTTCTCATTCTTCTAATTCGATATCGAAAATCTTCAATCAATTCTGTTTATTAACAAATTATTTTCTATTCAGCTCTGGCTGCGACTGCTCTTCCCTCTCCTCCTCTCCTCTTCTCCTCTCTTCTCCTCTCCTGTGCCATAACTCCAATAGCCTCTCATCTAATAAGCAATTTGTCAATCATTTTAATTAAAGTGCGATAATTACGGCACGCAATGCCGGGGCAGAGATCATCAAATCATATTAACCATTGCGTAAACATATTTCTTAAATATTTTATACATTCGAATAAATTTGATTCTGTTCTCTAAAAAATCTAAATATCAGAATTGGTGTTCAATGAACGCAAACTGCCTGTGCCTTACTCTGGCGACAATTGATATTAGTATTGCTGCCGCCGTCTCTTCGACATGCCTTCGGGGCTTAAGACTACATAATCCAAATGCAAAAACGCAATGATTTAATGCCTAAAGCATTACTGCATTACTTATGTAAAGCGTTTTTAATGTTTGGTTGAAATGCGCGGTTCGAACAGTAGCTGCTTTTGCCTGAGCTGTATATACAGTATAAGTTAACTTAACTTATATACTGTATATATATGAATGCGTATCTATTAGATGCAAAAGTGGCTCATTTGGAGTAACACTAATGCGTGTGGAATAGCACTGTTGGCTATCATTTTACAGGTGACTGTAATTTCTTGGTTGCGTCGAAATACTTAATCGAAAGCCATATCAGGAATAATGTCTTTCGACAGTTGTTGTCGAATCAGTTTTTGCCGAACAAAGTGTTTGCGTGTATTGGCAGCTGTTTCTCAACACAATTAAGAATCAGCAAAAAGCTATTTCAGTACTAATTAATTAGACTATAAAATTAAATGAGAGATGTGTTTGACTGCCTGAGTCTGTGTATGTTTAATGTGTATAATGTGTGTAATGTTTTGGTGCAGCACAAGAGCACATGTCGATATGCTGACCAAACACATCCATCAATTAATTTATTGCTTAATATAATCTGCTTTTCAATTAATTAATTACTTGAGTTCAGCTTTCAATGTAATTAAGCGTAAATTTATTAATCTCTCAACTATTCCGCCGATTATTGTATTATTTGTTGTATGTGTTTGTTGTTTGCAAACATGTAAAGCAAATTCGGGTTCTGTTCCCGTTTCCACTTTTCACTAATAGGTTTTCAAATTTAAACTCTATTAATATCCACTTAATGTTTAATGTGATTGTAGAGCAACTTAATGTTTGGCGATATATACTATTTTATTCCTATTATTAAAGCAATGATTTAAAGCTTAACTCTAAAAACTGCTTCAATATAAAAGGCATTTCGGAGGCGAACAATGTTTTTTCACTTTTTCATTTGGGAGGCATTTCCTGAGTAGTAATGAAACATAAATTAGTCGCTGAGCGACACAATCATATTTTGAGTCGAGACCTCTCTATTAACAATACTGTATTATAACAATAATAATAATAATTCTTTTTCCATAATATATAATAATGAAAAAGTGAACAGAAATGAACAGAAATGAACAGAAGTGAACGCACAGTAAGCACTGTAACAATAATCGGAGCAACACTAAAAAAAATGATATCCGGAGCCAGTTTGGGCTCAATTATGCTAACGGATCATCAAATGGTGATGAAGTTTTGTCATGAAGAATGAGATATTGCGATCATGTTTGCGCTCTCTGCACACCATTTGATCAAAAGCCTATTATTATTACAGTTTTTAAAATTTAGCTTTTTTTCTATTAAATTAAAATCGTAGTAAATATAAATATAAAGACGAGTTATTACTACTTTGTTTAGTGGAACAAATTTGCCAACATTTTTGTTGTCCAACTCATTCATAATTATATACCGGTCTCTACGGTCTATACATATTATTATTGAAATATTAACAAAAGATTTTAATTTGTATTTCTCTCTCTTCCCTCTCCGACTGTCGACTGTTCCCAACACTTGTATGCAGTGCTAGTAATGGCAATGAAATAAAGTGCTCTCAAATCAATTTGTTCGCCAAATAATTGTCGCCTTGACTTCAATTAAGACTTTTAAATGGTTTTTAAATTTAAGTTTAACTCAATTTTAATTATTTATTAACTCATCATTTTGTCGGCACTGGAACTCGAATTGAGTTATTTAGTCGAAAGAGTGTTTAGTTGTATGCACTCCAAGAGTAGTATAACTAATATAATATAACTTCTGTATATATGAGAGCAGAATAATAATAACTAAATATTTGTTGACTGATCTATATATGCGAACACTTTTGAACAAGGTTGAACAGTGGTTGATTGCCAGGTGCACATTCACTCATACGAACGAAATAAAACTATATTTTTGGCTAAAAAATAGGAAAAATAAATAATTTGTTGTATGAAGTGATCGAGAAGACCATAATTTTATATTTGATCCGTTAGACTGTACTTCAGTTTTCGCTCAATGGTTAGTCGACTGTTGTTGTTGAAACCCTCGGCTCAGTTACCCAAATGTTATGACTGCCTCTGCCTCTGCCTATGATGATGGTTGTGATGATAATATGTAAAGATTTCCGTTCCGTTTGATAATTTGAAATATAAAAGCCGGAAATCAAAACCTTATAATTTTGTCAAACTCTCCAAACGTAGCGCAAGTGTCAGTTGTCTCTCAATTTCCGGCTCATGTACTTCGCGGGTAATGTTCATAAATGCCATTCTTTGGACGCAGTTCTTAAAGTAGTTTCGATTATAAGCAAAACTAGAATCAGAATTTAATTGTATTTTTATATTAACGATACAATAAATATTTGAAATTTTTGCAAATATTAATATAAGATAATAAACTACAGTATTGTAAGTTATTATAACTTTAGAATAAATTGTTGTATTTGGAACACTAAGAAAATACTTAGGATTCTTGAGTTTTTAGCTTAAGTACAAATGTGAATATAATTAAAGCGAATATATACTTAACAACCTAACATATTAATACACCAAATCTACTTCATATTATACTTTTCAATAGCATTACACCTATTGTTCAATTATGAACAGTGTTATGAATAAACCTTTTTAGCTGCAAAACAAATATTATTCCGATATAAACAATGTGTTAAAGCAAACACTTCTGTTTCAAAGCAATTCTTATTATATCTAAAACACATACAAATAATTGATTGCTTTAGAAATACTAACTTATATTATTTGTAATATCGATTGAATTAACATCAATAAAGTAGTTTTTGCGTTATATTTCTTACATTAATATTCTATAAATAATCAAGAAATTTGTTTTTAAAAGATAAAGATTAATTGTTTTGCGGATATTGTAGTGAATTGTCAATTATTTTGAGATTATATTTGTATATGAATTGAAAGGGTTTGTAGTGTTAGAAGAGTTGAGAAATAAAAACAATATGAAGTCTTTGAAGATTGATCTTAATTGTGTTGTAATAATAAATACAATATTATTACTGAATTATATAATTTATTTTACTCATAACTAAGTTATAGATTGGTGTGAATTAAGTAGAGGTGGAGAACACAATTAGAATATTGGTCTGGATATGAGGTGTTGGAATTACTCTGTTCTCCGCTTACAGTGGGTTGGGTTCCAAATTCGAACTCATTTGTCTGCAATACATAAAAGTATATACAAGTTATGATCAGTTATAGTGATTGTTGGGCTGTAATAGAGATGAGGATTGCATTGGGCTTTCGGTTGAGTGTTTCGCGTGCAATACAATCCCGAATTGGAGTCCCCTTTCAAATGCTTAATACAAAATGTGAGTAACGCCACACTAACTCATAGGCATTGCACGAACACAACCAACATTCACAGCACAGGTATATTGGAGAACAGCAGAGCTCATATGTGTATTAATAGATAGCGTGCTCTCGGGATCGCGTGTTCGTTGCGTTACTAATTTTGTGTTGTTGTTACTAATGTTGGTCTTGTTTCTGACATTACCACCAATGGCTCTCTCTCTCTCTCTCTCCCCCTCTCTCTCTCTCTCTCTCTCTCTCGCTCTCTCTCTCTCTCTCTCTCTCTCTCTCTCCTCTCTCTCGCTATAAAATTTTCTCAATTTTTTTTAAACATTAAAACCTATTCTTCAAGTTTAGAAATTTTAGATAAAAAATAAAATAATCAAAAAGTTAACATAACTATAACTACATTCATAGAAGCATATACAATATAGTAGCTGCCGGTGTGGGTCTGCCCGACCGGCGGACAGCTTTTTGATTCACTATTTCATATACAATCTATTTGTCATTTCTTTATTCGTCGGCAATCTATAGCCTTTGAAATTATGATTAATATATGAATTTGCAAAGGAATGAGAGACTGAGAGACTGAGAGCTTCCTTAATGTGGAATAGCTTTAGTAAACTAATCAGAAATGTATCGCACGCTCAACGACGCTCGAAGTCGACAATATAAAGGTTACGAAACGCCAAACACAACAAAAAGTGTATTTAAAAGTTTTGATGCAATGACTGGAGTTGGAGTAAAATTGCTCAAACATTAACATTAAGACAATTATAAATGGCTTTGAATTTGAATCAAATAATACGATAAAAGAGTATAAAACAAATTATTTTTTGCAATTATTTTTAAACTTATAATCGAGAGCTTCGAATAGGACTTTAGATGAGTTTTAATTTAATGATTCGTTTTGTTGAAGTGATGCTCACTCTATGTGATTGTTTCAATTGATTGTCTGCATATGTGTTGTGTTTTCTTAATGTCACGAATCCATTGTCGACCACTCAGTTGCGACTGAAGACAATGGCACTGGACTTGACGGCCGCGCCCTTTAATTAAATGAACAAAATTTAAATTAAAAACTTAATGCAATCATTGCTTTGAATCGTCAGTAGCTTTTGATTGTCTCAAACAGTTGTTCTTCAGTTTCCTGTGCTATGATAGGGATTGGAATGACATGTCATTGCCAACTGATGGGCTCATTGTCGTAGCACTTGATTCATGACTTAAGGGCATTCGGAATGGAAGTACAAGCAATGAATGAATGGAAGCACTAAAAGAGTGATTCGTATTGCGTTTCATTGCATTTATTTAGCATTAGATTAGAGTCGATCTGATCTGCAATTGAAGGAAAGCATTGGTTCCGAAGCCGTCATTTGTCAAGTCGGCAGTCATTGCCGTCATAGCAGTGATGGCAGACATATGATGTCAATTAGAGGCATATAATCGGTTTGTGGTGCCGGTGCCGCCAACCTATGCTTGGCGATGCAGGCCAGGCAGGCCAGCCATTGAGCGCCAGTTCATAATATTTGTGTTCAACAGTGCCTTTCGCTAAATTGAATGTTTGAATGTCTTGCTTCTCGTAATTTGCGGTTTTGTATTTCATATCTGAACCAGTGATACATCCAATACCTCCAATACCTTCGAGCACTAAATATTTGGCATCGATTCCGCCTCTTCTGCCAAAACGCAAATGCATTGCCCTTTTGTGGCAGAATTGCCGAAAGGAGAGGAATATCGTAATCGCAATCACTTTCTATAGCTTTCTATTTAACTGAATCACTATTGCAGTAATGCTCGACTCAATGCATGCAATCACCAGTTCCTCCAATACTCTAATGTCTCGATCGCATCATTTATAGCGTTTATAACGTTTGCAAATATAATGACAATCTCTGCTAAACTCCTTTACGACGTGACAACGAGTTTCGCTTCGGTTTGTAGTTTGAGTTTCGATTGAATTTTATTTTTCAAATCAAATCCGAATTGTTTGCAATTCAAGTTTGAGTTTGAGTTTGGGTTCACTTGAATTAGCGAATGGAAAGAGAAGAGGAGAGGAGAGGAGAGGAGAGGAGAGGAGAGGAGAGGAGAGGAGAGGAGAGGAGAGGAGAGGAG
>JAQIYC010000372.1:0-14614 GCA_034699545.1 Porobelba spinosa
CAGTTGTATTGAACGCTAATTCGTTGATTACGTTATTAATTGTTTTTTTTAATTCCCTCTTTTGCTTAAAGTATTGTGACTAAAGATTAACCCATTACTAAGAGTAACACATTTTATGAATTGCTGCGGCGAGGAGGGAAACAAATATTGTTCGGGTCTTATTAATAATATTCGCATCACATTCACAATTGAATATTTTGATAACTCGTACATAAATTTAACTTAAATAACAACAAATATTTTTTCAAAAAAAAAATCATAAACTAAAACAATAACAATAAAAAAGTAAAGAATATTATTTAAGAATTAGATTCTATTTGTTTGATACGTGTATTAACTCTAATGTCAAAGTTGTGCCCTTAAAGTGTTGTTCCCATAATGTGATTCAGTTTGTAATAAAAAGAGCAAAACCTGGAAATTGTTCGCAATTTTAAAATAACATAAATTCAATTTAAAACTTATAAAAGTTTAGATTTTTGAGTTTGCTTTTTAAGCAAAAACATTTTCCTCTTTTTTAAAATAAATAACCAAGTTAGTATTTAATTTAAACTTAAATTATAAAAACAACATAACTGAACAATTGTAGCATTAATAAGAAATTTAATTTAAATTTGATTTGAAATGAAAAATTATATTTGGATGCAATCACATGCAAACAATTCAATTTAAGCGACAAAATGACTACAATTTATTTGTTTTATTTTTATTTGTCATTTCTTTAATATATAAAGTTTTGCCGTTTTGACACATTTTTATTTTAAAAATTCTTTTGACGACAGTTTTGAATGTTTTTTCGATAATAAATAAAAGAATTAAAAACTTCTTTATATATTTGCAAAACTATGTTTTACATATATTTTTTCATCCAATCATATGTCTTATTTACAAAATTTAATGCGTATAAGAAAAATGTTTATATTTCTTATGTACACAAACATTCATGTATAAGTAAATGCTTGGTGCATTGTTTTCTGTTACTTATATCCGAACATAGGTCTAATTAATAAACACCTATTATAAAATTATTGTATTCTTAGAACTAAACTCGTTATAATATTTATTAAAATAATTTAAAAATTTAGTAATAAAATAAACATTTTAAACACATAAAATAATAACATACTAATTCAACAGTTCAAACAATGATTCAAATACTAAACAAAATTAATTTAAAGCTAAATTAAAATAATTTCATTAATAATTTTTTAATTAAATAAATATAAACAAAAACCAAAAAAGTTAGATTTTGGTTAGATTTAAACAAACAAATTTTATTATTGACACTTTTTCTAGCTTCTTTAGTTTTTGTGTAGTAAACAAAATTTGTAAATTTTAAAAAGTAGATCTTTATTCAAACGCATATTAAACTTTGAGTAACTGTATGAACAGTTAGTGTAAATACATGAAAATGTGCTCATTGAAATAATCTTTTAAATGAGCCTAAACTCGCTTTCCTAGTATTTATATTTTTCCTGCAATATGAACAACGCAATTTTTAAATACTTTAGTTACAATCCAATTGCTTAAAATTATAACTTTAATAAAACATGCCGGTGCTTTGAGATTGCTTACTTATATCCAGTTTTACTTATAACTAAATGTTTGTGTATATGCTGGTGAGAAAAATGTATAAAATAAAATCAAATTTTAAACAAATAATGTATATATTTATAAATAATAATTGCCAACAGTTAAAGTTGAAATAAAATTAACGCAAATATAAATAATTAAATAAATATGAATTTAATAATTTTTATAATTCAGTTTTAATAGAAGTCAGAAACTATTGAAAGTTGAAAATTTTAAAATCTAAAAATATAAATAAATATTCAATCTGTAACTTACTGAATATGCAAAAAATATCAGCAGGGTTGTTCTGATTTTTATTGCTATCGGATGTCCTGAGTATAAGTCGCCGAATCTGTTGAAGAATTAATCAAATTTTCACTTTTCAGTATATCTTTTATAAAATATATTCTTAAGAAATAAAATAAGTTTTGATATCCTCGTCATTCAAATCGATTTTCATGTCTATTATATTCATTGAACCATTAATTAAGATTTCAGTCATTCCTTTGCAATCTTCAATAGGAGAGCATAGATAGGCATAAGAAGACTATATCGTGAGTTAGGTTTCAAATAAAATAATCGGATTATGTAAATGTTGGGCTTCTAATAGAATATTCAAAATACGATAACTGTTTGAATTTATATATAACAGAGTATATGCTATGTATACCCGCATACATTTTAACGGCAAAACGGATTGCATTAAATTAATTTATAAATAAATTAATGATTTGTTTTTATCTCATTAATATTGAAGATTAAAAACAAACTCTTTAATAGAAAAAAGGCTCGGATCATTTTTATTAACGTTTGGATTTGCAAATTTAACAATGATTTCGATTCAAACTTATTTTGTTTCAGAAAGATTTTAATTATTTGTTTTATAATAAGCATTGCATCTCTGTCAGTTTAAAATATTGAGTTTTAGTTAAATTTCTAATAAATTTAATTGATTTTAGACTCTAAACAGTAAAGACAGCAAATTAATGCACTTTTTGTTAAATTGAATAAAAATAAATATAATTTAATTAAAATGAGTTTTTGGCCCAAAAGACGTTTTTCGAATGGATTGAGGGAATGATTTAATGAATCGGAAATATTTTTAGAATAATTTATGAAAATTCAATCTTATATCAGAGAAATTTTCTTTTTGTTTATATTTTTTCTACATATTATTCATCAGATTTAATCAAATTAATTAAATTAACAATATTTCGAAAATATCTTAACGAGTGATTGACTGTAATACGACTGTAATAGTAGTTTCTTATAATTAGGGATGCGCGAGGTCGGAGAGTTTAGAGGTGGGGGTCAGGTAGGGTAAAATGACTGATTTTATAAAGAAAAACATAAGGGAATCAGGTACAAAAGTGTCATAGGGGTTTTTTTTGTCAAAATGCCAATATAACAAACTTAAACCAAATTAAATTTTTCTAATTAGAAGGTGTTACCTCAGTCGCAGCTCAGGGTAGGGTAATATAAATTTTTCAAACCTAAGGAAGGGCAATTGCCTGACCCCCCCCCCTGCGCATTCTTACTTATAATAAAAGGTATATACATGAGAACGGAGAGGACGGATAGCTTTTTGATTGCCTAACAAATTGCTATTTTGCAGTAACTGGTTGTCACTCCGAAAATGCAATCAATTTGTTTAATTAAAAAGTTTCAAATTTGGTGTTAAAAGTTTGTATCAATTTGTGCGTCGAAACCAATTTAGCGAAACTATTACAACTAAAACATGCTTTGGTTGCCATCATTCCACTCAATATGACTACATTTTGCACTGAATTTGTGCTTTCATTCCATATTATGAATGTTTTGTGACTAAGAATTAGTAATACCTTTGGACTAAACATTGTCTTTAGATGCGATGAGTCAAAGCATATATAGTATGATATGCGAGATATGATATGTTATGAGATGCCAGCAGTCGGTTCGCACATTAGCGACGGATCGATATAATGATTACGATCTCATCATATCTGCCATCAGCCAAAACATAGACACATACATAGGTAGAAAAAAATGCAAAACTAGAGCACAAGACTCAGTCTCTGTTTCGGTGTTCGGCCACTCATAGCCAGTGCAGCTGTCACTCACATCCAGAGATGCAATACTTGTGTAGAATGTAATGCAATCCTCTGTTTATACGGAAATGAGAATTTATTTTAGAAAAGGCTTCGCATCATAAGTGAAGACACTATTCACGCAGAAATTCAGCGCTATTTCGGATATTAATCTTTGATTCAAAAACGATTCACAAATAAAGAGCTGATTTGCTATCGATTCTTGAAGTTCACATAAATTGTTTCTTAGCAAACATTTTCGAAAAAATTCACTAAATTTTTTTCTTTTGTATTAAATGAATGTTAAACTAAAATAAAAATTTTGTTTATTTCAAAGTAAGACAGAGCTAACAGTGTTTTTAAATTTTACAAAAAAAAGAGAGAAAATATGAGGTAGACTTTTATTAAGTGAGATAGTAAAATTTAAGTTACAGCGACGTCTTATTAGAAATGTTAATAACTAGATTGTTAAACTGTCCCGTGATGTCGCTACTATTGATTTATTGAATATTGTCGATATTGCGTTTAGTCTCTATTCATCGATTATGTTATTGTTTTTTTTATTCCCTCTTTAGCTTAAAGTATTGTAATTAACAATAAGTAGTAACAAAATTTATGAATTCCTGAAAAGAGGAGTGAAAACTTGAAACAAGTTTTATTTCGATATTATTTATAATTATAATATAAAACAATATTTAATATTAACATTTATAATAAGATCACTTAATTACAAGTAATTTTAATTTTCAATACTAAATGTCTATTTAAGAAAAATACTTGTATTATACATCATGTTAATGTAAGGGCTATTATACATGTATGATACATGGCCAAAATATTTTTTGTAATATCGCCCAACCCTAACTCTGATTAATTACAAAACATGACAAGATTTTTAATTTTGATGCACTTTAAAAATAAGTATATTGGTAAAACTTAAAGTTACCCATGTATCCTCAAAAACTGGCTAGATGCAAATTAAAAATTTGAAACTAGTCAGAAATATAGTTTGTATTTCTAGTATTTATTTCAATGATTAAATATTTGAGAATTGGTGGCAATGTTTGAGTGTTAGGCGAAAGGCATTTTCGAATAGGACTGAAGGGAATTGAGAAGAGAATCAATGCATCAAAAGCATAGTTTTAGCCAAAAAGAAAGTATTATTATATGAAACACATATAAGAGGTCTAAAAAAGAATGTGTGTTCACGTGAGACATCAAGTCTTATCACAGAATTCCAGTGCAGTCACAGTTAACTTCATTTTTCATAAATACAATACACTTTTAATGCACTCCTTATATAAATATGAGACTCAATATAGGCATAGATTACATAGGGATAGAGCACTCAGTCTTTTCTCTGTTTTTAATCGAAAATTTTCATTCTTTTCTACTTTAGGTTTAATATATATCCACAAAAAGTATTGTTTTTTATTTTGTCTATCAAACCCAAATTTTACGGCTCATTATCTCAAACCTCTTAACACTTATATGTGATTTATATAATGTATTACATTATCCAATGTCTGAAAACAATTTTCGTAACCATTTGTTTTCGAAATACTTAAACAACTATTTGTTGAACTATTTGTTTGATTTTTGTTGTGTTTGACCCAAGAATTAAACTTTTATTAAATACTGAAACTGTTTTATAACTCAACAAATATTTTGAGAGCAAACCCCATCAAATCTAATAATAATTTGAAAAAAATAGTTTTTAAATTTTTTAATCTTGTCTTAAGTTATATGAGAAGAAAAGATACTAAAAATAAAGAATAGTAACTCTAATGGAAAATAAAACTGTGAAAACAAATTACTGCAAAAATTGGATTCACTTTATTTGAAATTCGTTGCAATAAATATTAAAAAAGCGAAATCACGACTCGAGTTAAGCCTAGTCTTGCATAGTATTGCATATTATATGCTTTCAATGTTTGACTAAGAAATGTCTCAATTTATTCGAATTGTCAGTTATTTTAAGTGAAAAACACAGTATTGATCAATAAAATACTTACTAATAAGTTAGGAAACATTAGACAAGACTAACAAATTAAATTAGTTGAGCACTACTACAGTATAGCACTACTACTACTGCTAATACAATAATTCAAGTTTTGCTTCCAATCAATCGAAAGAAGGCTTCTATTGTCTCCTAAAGAACACTCTTTCCTAAGATCTTAAGTTTGTTTACAAAGGAATACAGTATTCATCCGTTTTATTGTATGTTAACGAGTGTTTGCACTTTGCGGTCAAATTAATGCCAAAAGTATTTTCCAATTTCCTAACGCTATCCACAACTGAATCCATCCGTCAGTGAATTACATATTTATGTTCGCAAATTATTTATTGATACAAAACTGTACTAGCTCATATTTTTTGTATTCATGCTAGCTTGTACATTTATTGTTTTGTTTTTTATTTGTTTTTCTAAATATAAAAAATCAATTAAAATATTTTTAAAATTAAACAATTAAAAATGTATTTTAAAGAATTAATGTTAAATTATTTTTTACACCTGAATAATTAAGTACAAAAATTAATATAATTGGATAATTTTTAAGTAAGCGTTAACTGACTTTAGTGATAAATTGAATTAAATGATAAACAATATTTAAATATATTATATAAAATTAAAATAAATTTACAGAAGAAACTGACTATACATATCAAAAGTAATTCAAATCAAATTGTAATCGGTTTACAAAATTTGTATAAAATTATTAATTTATTTCTCAATCGAAAAACTGTTAACAATTAATTTTAAGCGACTTTTTCTATAAAAAAACTAATTATTAAAAGATGTGAAATTAGTAGTGACACGAGAAGCATACGAACGGCACAGTTATTAGTATTTGCAAAAGTTTAACGTAAATTAGAGTCGTTAGCAATCAGTTATCGCGTCATTACTTTTTATTAAAATACAATTTCGCAACTATTTTAAGCTTTTATTCAATGCTTTTTACAATAGTGTGCTTTAGATAAAATTATGTAAAATATATAGTTTATATTCTAAACAAAAAGAAATTTGAGTGAAAATGAAAGTGATTTGTTTTATTAATATTTTAATATTAGACTTATTTTTATATCAATTGTTAATCTATTAATAATTAAAACTATTTTAAAAACGTCTTGAATTACATAAGTGACTCTAAATCAGGTTTAACTTAATATTTGTCGACTAATCAGTAATTATTAAGAATTTTTTGTCAGCAATATATGAATATTTATTAATATAATAATAAAAATCTGATAAAAATATGTTTAAGAATATTAAAAGTGTTTTGTATATCAAGTCTTAATTACATATCAATATTATATAATAAAACTAAACGGAGCAAATTATAATCAATCAAAACTTGGGAAAAGAGACTAATGGAATCGTTTGACTTATGAGTTTGAATTTATTTATCATAAATCAAAACTAAGAGTAAACTAGGCAAAATTAATTTTTATCTTTAAAAAAACTAGTATTGGATATTAAGTTATCTGAAATAGATTTTATTGATCCAGGCCCATTATCGCTATATATTAGAAAAGAAATAATCATTATTTAAGTCAAAAGATTGGTTTACTTCTTATGGATCGATTCAATAAAAAACTAATCGATGCGAAGAAGAGCTCAAAAGTTGATCCTTTGGTTGAGATCTTTATTTTACGATTGAGTCTCGTCTCAAAAGTATGTTTTTTAATTTTGCCGAAACACTGACTATTCTCTATATAACAGTCAAACATTGAATCTCTGAAACATATTAAAGTAAAATAAAAACAATTCAAACCAAAAGTTTATATTTAATAATTTTTTGAATTCTAATTTATTCTTATGTTTTATTCATGAGCTTATATTAAAGATAAGATAAACTCGAGTTTTAAGAATTTAATCAAACTATAACCGATCGCATGATTCAGATATTTATTTATTCATAAAAATATAATCAAAATATATTATTAATATAAAAATTATGTGACTTTAGAAATGTCGACCAAAAAGTTATTGTAAATTCTTTGAGAGAATCGCTGGAAGGCATGAAAACAAAAGTCAATACTTATGTAAATGCTTTAATAAAAACACAATTCAAGACTTATATTGATATGACTATTGAATATATTTTCTAATAAAATATTATGATATCTAAGATTTATTTATGAAATTCTAATCATTTCTAAGAAAATATTGCCTATCTATTCAAACACAATGATATTTAACAATTATATTGTTTGTAATAGCTTTTTCCGATATTAATAACAGTATTCAATAAATATTTGAATCAAAAAATATGTTTTGGGTGAATCAAAATCATTTTACTTTTATTTTCTATTCAAACAATAAATATTATTTTCAATTTTATTGCATTTAAGTAGAATTTAGAATATAAACTGCAATTCATATAATAAATTCCTAACATTTCGGCATTTATTTTAAATTTTTATTATTTCCAAATTAAAACATAAAAATTAATTAAAATTAAATCAATCTAAACATTATAATTTATACTGTACAAATATAAATAAGCAAATTAAAATGTTAATTTGGGAATAAGTAAAACTAAGAATGTCGAATGAATGGGTCATGCCCCGTCAACTTCCTTTCCACCAGAATTGAAAACTTTAATGACTTTTTAAAACTTCTAACCCCCTAAGACTTTTAAACCGGAGAGGCCCCTCCCGTGTAAATTTATCGAAGGCAAGGGAAAATTTTGGTCTAAATTGCTGCCAAATGCGGTTTAAATCCAGTTGTCAATAAGTAAAAATTAGACCAATGTTTTTGTCGACCCTATCACGTCCATCCCTTCCAGGATTTTGATCAAAATTTTAATAAAAGTATTCAGGCTGACCCCACCCATAACTCTCCTAACTTCAAAGTCCACTAAAGCTAGTTTATAGTTTAGCAGGAATGTGCAAGGCCCATCAAGTCAGGGGGTCTAGGGGTAGGAAAATGGCAGACTTTTTCAAATATTTACCTGGTAGGGTTTTTGTTCAAAAAATTGTTATTTTGCTTAAAACGCGTTTTAAACGCGTTTTAAACGCTATTTGCTATTTTGCCCCTAAATTGGGGCTAAATTTAATTAATTTAACTAGATTTAACCCTAATTTATCCATAAATTACGTTATTAACCTCTCCTTAAAATACATCATTTTAGGGAAAATTCCACTGTTTTTGACAAAAACCTAACTTTTCGCTTCTGGGGGGGGGGGGGGGTTATTTACAAAAATTTTACTTCTGGGATAATTTGTCAGCTCTGGGGGGAGGAGATGGGGTATTTTTCCAAAATCTCCCTTACACATTTTTATTTATAACTAGAGGAGTTTAAGACTGGAGTATAGATTTGTATAATATTCTGGAACTGGTCAAAATTTATCTCGTTGATATGCAAACCGCAAGTACTTTACTGTTTTCTCACATTGAGGTGAGAATAAGCACTATTTAAACAAAAGTTATTTTTCTACTACTTTATGTCAAAAGTTATTTTGTTTAGTAAGTTAAATTGTTTGCAGGTGCATTATAAAATGTAAGCCTAAAAAAGTAAACCTATTTTTTAATAAAAACCAGGAATGTCGGTGGTCGACAAAGTTAGAGCGGTCTTGCAGGGGGCAGTTATAAAAATTTTGATCAGAATTCTGGGGGGTCATGGTAGGGGTTGGCAAAAATATAAGTCTAATTTTTACTAATTTATAATCGAATTTAAACCGGATTTAAACTGAATTTACGTAAATTAACTGGATTTAGACCCAGCATCTGACATCACTGATGAAAACATATAAGATTTTTAAGATTTAATAAAGTTCTGCAAATATTTGCAATAATGTTTTTAAATTTGCTAAATTTATTTTTGTCCAACATTTGGAATTTAATCAGGGATAGGGACATGGAAAAAAGTTATGACTCCCCAAACCCTCTCTGGCAGGATACCACCCACAATAGTTTCAAAAATCTCGAATCTCTGGATCTATTCCCTACTAAATTTATCATGGCCATTTCTACAATTAAATGTTTACATTATATTACATTATAATGTTAAACTTTGTGAAAACTATTGGCAAACATATCTGTAGTCATAAAAATAAGCTAGTTCATTACATAAACAGAGATAATGACGATATAAATAATTTTCTGTTTTTTGCACAATAATCAAAATGTTAATTACCTTTAGATCATAAACTTTAACATTAAATCTAATTTAAAAGTAAACTTTGATTTTTATTTGAGTGCATAAACATAAACCAATTGTTAGAACGAATTGAATAAATAAGTAAAGTATTGATTATTTAGATTTGATTGAAAGCCTGTATTGATGAGTTGTATTGATTTTCGCGTCAATAATGCATATAATTTCTGAATAACATTCTGCTGTTATGTGACAATACAACTCAACTCACGTCTAATACTAACAAATGTCTGAATAGTTATTAATATTTTGACACAACAGAAGACAACGTTATGTTATAGAGAAGTCGATTCTCTATTCTCTTATCAAAAGTGGTGTTTAAGGAACTGAAAGCTATATTTCATCTAAATTTCATTTTCGCAATATTATAGCAAATCATTTATCTTTCGTTCACAAAAATGGCTTATATTTAGTTACAGTACGACAGGACTAGAGATTGACTTTTTTTTCTAAATAAACAAACTTTTTGTCACTTAAAGGCTGTTATATCGGCACAAATCTCACACTTCTCTCACACAAGTTGTGTCAACCGATTGAAAATTTAATTATATGTAAATAAATTGACACAAATTCTAATAACATAAGTCATATTCAAGATTCTTATCCAGTAGTGAATTGAGTGAAAAATAAAGTTTGAAATAAAATCTTAATTTAATCATAAAGTGTTGGTAGGAATCAGTTGTGGAAGTGTTGATGATTTACGAGAAATATGATCTTTACTTTCAAATTGAATTTAAATTAAAGTTTCTTTTTTGCAAAAAATATTTGAAAGTGGGTTTGAATTATTAAGAATCTAATATTGATATAAAAAATGAATTTCAAGATTTTGTTTCTTATTCTATATTCTGTTCACAATTTTTGTTTAGAGTATTTAAACTTTTTTATTCAATGAAAGTTAACTGAAAATTGTTTTTATTTTTCCCTTTTTTGTGTGAAATGAATAAACATTTTGAATAAAATTTTAAGAGAAGTTTGTAAATATTTATTGTGATATAAAAATAGTTTTCTCTATATATTTGCATTGAACTCAACATTTCAAATAAAATCGAAATATTTCTGGTATTAGAAAAGATAAGAAATCACAAAATATTGAATGAATTTAATAAAGAAAATCTGTGCTAAGAATAGTATGAAATATGAATTGATGTGAAATATTCATCGCATTTATCTCTGGCCTGTCTTCGCAGACTTTGAAGTATTCTTCTCCGAAGACATACTTTTAATCATATAATCGTTTTCTTCGTTTTCCTCTTCAATAATCCCAAACGAGTGATGAATGAGATATATAGCGCTCACTATCAGTGCCATTAATATTAGGAAATTAATCCAAACACAGGTATGGATAAAAGATAGCAGAATACTGTTTGGTTATAATTTAAATGTTACTTGCTATAAAACAATTGGATAATATTAACTAACACTTTAATTTACATACCTGTGCTCTCTAATAAAGACGTCAAACGTACAGCAGTGGGACATCTCTTCATCAAAAGTATCCTGAACATTATTGTAACAGCAATAGATTTTCTCATCTATTAAACATAGTTCGGGTAACTTTGTATTATTTGCCTTTTCATACCTGCATTCAACAAATTCTGACCTCCAAGTAGTCATTCTTCTGTTGTCTGCCACTAAAGGGTAAAATTTTGCAGATTATTGTTTCATTTCATATAATAATCAAAATATTAAATTAAAACTCACGACAAAAACCAATTATAAGATAACAAAAGCATATTCTGATAATTAACAACATTTTTATTTTTTAATTATTTAAATACAAATTAACTTATTTTTAATAAATTTAATATTATTTTGATTTATAATTTATGAGTCATTGGCTGTAATTTTACTTTTCAAACATTTATTTAAAATAAATAATACATTGTTTAGAGCGAAACAAACATTAAAAGTACAAACAATTTAATGCTAAGTAAAGAATATATTTAAAATCAATATTTAATTAAATTACTTAAATACGCATTAATTGTTAAAATTGAATTAATTATTAAATATAATTTGAGAAAATGTCATTTTAGTAAATTTAGTAAAAATTTCAAAAGTTTTAGATCAAGTGTTTCGACGAATTGTTTTACGCGTCGAGTGATTAGATTCCGACGAAATCTTTTCATGATTTTCGTTATTATCTGAATCTATAGATCCAGTTCTGAAAGGACGGGCCAAATGAAAACCATTGTTTCCGCCGATATAGCCATCGCTGGTCATACCGTAACCGAAGCCATAGGAAGGAATGCCTGCGTTAAGACCTGCTCTCAAAGAGTTGATGAAATGGAAAGTGTGAGGCATTAGATGACTCATCATATGATTTGAGCCATAATTCTGAAAGTGATTGTATGGGCTATTGATTGGACCGTTAAATCCAAACCCGTTTTGGCCGTAATTCCAATGATTATGCGGCGGAAAGCCTCCGATTGGAATCAATCTTTTTGTGTCCAAATTTGAATTATCATTATTTGAGTGATAATTAAAACCATTAAAAAAGTTTGGTTTCAAACGATTGCTTTCAAAGGGTCTTATATTTGGGTTATTTTCTCCAAACATAGAATCGGTATTTAATCCAAAGTTTGGTCTTTTATTGTGATTTTGGGTTTGAAATGAACTGAATTGAGTTTGAGATTCATATATACAAAAAGACAGAAACTATTGATTGAAAAATAAGAATAAGTTATATTAGGAATAAATGTTTGAAAACTTACCAAAAATAACGAAAACAAAATCGATTTAAACGAAATCATTCTAATAGTTCGGACAAACGATTAAGAAATTGATTGCGTTTTGGGATGAATGACATCAACTCAAGTAATCGTGAGTTTGGGTAAGCAATCAAACTATTAAACGATTTGTACGAATTGCGAAGTCATCTTCCGCTTCAGTCAATTGGCTTTTCATAAAAAGCACTTTATTTTCACTTTTTGTTTGCATTCGAGTAATTATACAATGAATTCAATGCAACGAATCTCTAATCGAAACTACGGTTCAGTTTACAGGAATCACACAAAACAGAAAATATTAAACATTTTTATTGATATAAATCCAAATGACTGTTGAAATTAAAATTCTATATTAGATTAAAATTCATAATTTAAGAAAATATAAAATTTTATGATAAAAAACAAATAATTTGTTTGAAAACAATTGAACAAAATATTAATCAAAGCTTTAGAATAAGTTTCGGTTAAATATAATTTACTTTTGGAAGCATTAAATCGAAAATAAATATTAAAGTAAATAAAAAACAATCAAAAGATTTAAATTCTAGGAATTAGTCGAAAACTCTTATAAATATAATTACGTTTAATAAGAATTCAAAAAATGATCAAAAAGTGATAAAAATATATTACAATAATAGAGTCAATCAAATAATTTAGTTATTCTTTTTGTCGACCGACGGGTCTTCGTTTGGCTCCGAATAAATTTGTTCCGAATTTTCATTTTCTAATTCGGTATCACTTTTCTGAAGGTCTTTGGCGTCGGAAACCCAAAGGCCAGAGTCGACGCACCTCTTCATGTGATAACGCGCGTCGTTTTCTTCCATTTCTGCGATAGTCTTCTGCAGAAGCGCGACATCACGTGATTCGAAGCACTTCTGAAGACTTTCGGGCAATGAGTTGAACACCTCATCGGGGTCGAGGCCTCCCGGGCCCAACCGCTTCTGGCGCTCTTCCTCCTCGACCTCCTTCATCGCCTGTTCCAACCTCTTGCGGGCCCTCTCGCGGATGCGCTCTTTGAAAGACCTCAACTCGTCCTCAAACGCCTCTTTGTATTCTTTGTCCGCTTTCTCGATGCGAGTGAAGAACGCGGAGACACAGCCTCTCGGGTCGACATCCAATTGCTTCGAAAGCTCGAGAATGTACTGCATCGACACGACCTGTTTGGCCACGAATTCCATTAACTCGTGTTTGTCCTCAATCTCGAGATTGAGACACCAAAGCGCCAGATAATTGGCCGACTCTTCGCACACTGTATGGACACAACATTGCTTTTACAGTCGATTCAATCGAAATCACATCAAATGCAATACAAACCCAATTCTTGGTTTGAGAGCAGATATTGTTTGCAATCGTCGGCTTTGGCCAGAAGTCCGAAGTGTTTGATCTTCTTCTCGTTCTTCGCCACAAAGTCTTTGTATATCTGTTCCAACTGTTCGTCAGTCAACTCACTTCTGTCGACTTTGGGGACGGGTTTGTTGATAATAGTCTTACTCCAGCCCTCCCTCGAGATGGTGTCGACATTCCAGGGCATAGTCTTCTCCTTCTTCTCCAACTCCTGTTCCTTCTCAACCAACTCATTCGACTCGATCTCGAGTTTCTTTAGCTTTTCTTTGATCTCTTTGTCTTCAGTCTGTTTGGCCTTTTCCGCCAATTCCTTCATCTGCTTCTCGGCCTCGACTTTCTTGGACTGGATCTCACTCTTAGTCTTCTCGAGTTCGGTCATGCGTTCGACCCGTGCCTGATGTCGCCACCGGAACAGCGACGCCGTATCGATGTTCGGGTGAGTGTCGTCTTCGTCGTCACTAATCTGTTCCCAAACACATCAAAAGTCAACTAATGTTTGGCTTAAATCAAACCAAAACTCTTATCTATTAAGTCATCAATACCTCAATTGTCTTCCATTTGCTGTAATCAACCATTTCTTCCAATCTGTCGATTAATTCCTCAACTTTTTGGACAATTCTAATGGTTTTCTAACAATTGGTTTATAACTGACTTAATCTCAAGTTTAATGAAATTGAATTAAATTTAAATAATAATTGAATTGAGTATACAATCAGTCATTCATTCAATCAGTTTTGGGATT
>JAQIYC010000373.1:0-14609 GCA_034699545.1 Porobelba spinosa
TTGTTTAATTTAACAGATTAAGTTAACAACAGAATGCAATTTAACCAGAATTTAAAGCAAATTAATATAAAAATCTCTATTAACACGTTTTTATATTCAATCAACAAATGCTTTCATTTTTACAGAAAACAAAGACTAAAATATGATTAAGTTTTTAAAATTAAAGTTTAGTTTTTATTTTAGTTAAAGTGACAACAGATAAGAAGATTCAAAAACTGATAGAAATTATCAGAAATTGAAAAAATATCTAATCTTATATATGATATCAGTTCATACCTGGAGATAAATTTCTGGCTGTACATTTCCTGTAAAAGTAGTCATTTTTCCAAATTATATATTGCGTTTAGAATGTGAAGTAAGAAGAATAGCACAAAAGATTGGTAGAGATTGGTAACCCACGACCTAAAGCCGGTTAAATCTGGGGATCAGCTCTAAGATGGAAGCGATGTTTGCGATTCTCATTCGATTCTTACTTAACTGCTTATCGATAATATTGTTTATATATATTGTATATACCGTTGAGATTCGATAAGAACAATGTTTCGACAAAAACCTACGGCTAGTCTCAAAAAACGATTTTAACGTAAGACAGGTCTTTCGATTGGTTATGCTTTGGCTTTGTCAGGCAGTTGTCAATTGTGCTAAAGTTTCGGATATGCTTTATATAAATAATATTTAGTCTATAATATCAAACTAAATTGAGTTAAGGTATTATCGCACAACTCATAAAGTCATCAATCACTTAATGGCTTAAACTAGAGATAACTTAAAACCAATTATTCTAATCAACACATCTTTAGTATTTTGTAATTAAAACTTGAAATTATAGTAATATTAATGCCATCAAAACGAAATATAGCACTGATAGTCATAAATCTTAATTGCATTTTTAGTTTTTCACTTATTCAATCAAGATCGCTATTTAGCAAACATACAAAAACCGATTATAACATATGATTTAGTAAAGAATAACCTCGACTTGAGTTAAAACTTTTTTGTTGTTCACTAAACAGTAAGACTGAACTCACTTTCTGACCAACCAATTGGCGAAATTCTTCATTACAACTGTTATTATTATAGTTTTTAAGTAATAATGGCTTAAATATATTTTTAAAGCAATCATTTAGCTTCAACTTTAGTCATTATAGCATTCCATTTGTAAACTTAAATATAGACTTTAAACGTGATATCAATTAATGGTTAAATACTGACCGCATCGCCAAAGAGGCAGAATCGAGGCCTTATGTTACCTAATAATCAATTCAATTAATAATAATGTAATTCTTGGACTAATTGAATGCATCCAATAAATACTAACCGACAACACCGGCACAGGTCGGCCCTATTTCAAACACAAATAATCGATTAGTTAGTAGAGAATGTGTGTTATTAACAATTGATGGACTGGGAGACTGGGAGGCCTACCGGTGTGAATGCCAATTCTGAGCTGTATTTTCTCATTAGGCTTATGTCTAATGACGAAGTGTTGGACGCTTTCCCGTATCTTAAGTGACATTTTGGCGATTTGTCGCGCGTGTTCCACACCATTGCGCTCAGGTAGGCCCGACACCACCATATATGCGTCGCCTATTGTCTCCACCTGTAATTCGATTAACTCTACCATCAATTATGGGGTTAAGGAATCAATTGAATACTCAATACAAGACTTTCATAAATATTAATTTTAGTTATTCTCGACTCTAATGAACGTACAGTCAGTACTAGTGAAGTAATAGAGAAATAGACATAAATTGGTTGAAATGCATGCCTTATAGACGTCATAGTTGGAGATAATAGCGTCAAAGCAGGTGTAGAGATCGTTGAGGAAGTCCACCACTTGCATGGGTGTGCTCTGCGAACACATTGATGTGAAGCCCACGATATCACTGAAATAGATGGTCACTGAGTCGTAAAAATTCGGTTCAAACATATGTCCGCTCTTGAGCTGATCGGCCACTGGTCTGCAGATCGAGTGAAAGAGAGGTAAAGAGATTCCGCATCAATGCAATCGATTTATTGATCTCTCGTTCAATACTTGGGTAATATCTGGTAAAGCAGTTCTTCAGTCTTTTTCTTCTCTTCCGCCAACTCTGCGGTCCGACACTCGACTATAGACTCGAGTTCGTTGGCGTACTGTTCCATTCGGGCCAATAGATTCTCAGTGAGAGTCGACTGGGCGAGTGATATGCCGCCCACACCCATCGACTTGAGAATACCTCTAATTTCGTGTTTTAATGCATTGAAATCGTGTCTCATATCTGGTTCTTCAGTCCAACAGTTCCTCATAAGTGAATGCAGTCTTTCGTCGCATGAGTCGAGTGGAACACAAGGTCTCAGATTCGATGTCTTCACTCCTTTCACAATGTCTTTCGATATAAACTATAGTTTATTAGAATCTCATTGACTATAGCGTTGGTTATTATACGACATATAGTAATAGACTATACCTTTGATCTCCATATTTATGTAATGAGGAAAGAATGGCTGCTCTCGAAGAATGATTTCTTGCAAAATGATTCCGAAACTAAGTTTTAAAGCAATAATATTTAGTTCAATAAATCGATCGCAGATTTAATTAAAGGAAATTCAATTCAAATAAAATTAATTAAATAGAAATAAATCAGATTCTGGAGAGAAGAACAGCTTTAGTCAAAAGAAAAGCCAATATATATTGATTGCCAGACCTATAGATGTCTGCCTTCTGAGTGCCGATATAGCCGTTGACATAGTCTTGAAACCTGCACTTCTTCGACTCGGCACAGTCGGTTTTGCACAGGAATTCGGGCGCGAGGTATAGAAGTCCGTTATTGTATTCGCACAACGAGTCGACTCTACACTTCGGGTTCGCTCTTTCAGTCAAACTCATTGTCGACGAGTTCTCGGGAATGACGAGTTCGGAGTCGCCGGACGGCTGATAACCCGCCGATGCCTTGAATTTTCTGAGACCAAAGTCCGTGAGTTTGACGCAAAACCTCGAGTCGACCAAACAGTTTGAAGATTTGAGTCTTCCGTGATATTCGTGTTCACTGTTATGCAAATAACACATTCCCGCGATTATGTCGTTTATGAGGGAATACCTGAACAGCCAGTCCAGGTTGAGGGACGTGTTCGCCAACAGGTCTTTGAGAGAGCCTTTCGGACAGAACTCACTTAGAATGGCAACCGTTTCGTCGACACAACACCCGTTATATCGAACCAAGTTTTCGTGCGATGTCTCCCGCATCTGATCCAACATAAGACACCATTTGTTTAGATAATTCATTATAACTATCGCTTGTGATAAGTGTTTGAAGAGAAAGCGATCATTAATTCAAATACTCATTCAATTTCTATTGCATTGCATTTGAATGTAAGAAATTAGGGTTAGCCGAAGGGGGAGGGGGGGGGGTTCAGAACAAATTTGGCCTCTAAACACCTGAGATTTTGCTCACATATAGAATCCCTTTTTCTTAAAAAAATGTAATTATAAAAATTAAAAATGTCGTTCATTAAATTAAATTAACTCTAAATTCGGTTTAAATCCAGTTAGATTAGCTTAAATTGGGTTTAATTTAGTTTAAACCCGGTTAAATCAGCTTTAATTGTGGTTTTCGGAAACAAAATGGCATTTTGGTGCGTAAATTTGGCGGGAATCCATTTTGTTTTTTAGCTACTAGAATTTTGGTCAAAAATGAATAATTTACCCCTACCTGAACCCCCTGACCTGACGCCCTTGCCTAACCTGTAAGAAATGCCGAAAAGATTCAATGGTTTGCAAACAAATTCGCTTTTGAATGCTCTCCAACTCAGCCTACAGTCTAATCAAGAAATATAATTTACAAAAATATATTTTTTCGGTTAAACATTTAATTTATTTTAAAGCTTATCTTTTGGCAAATTCAATGACAATATGAAGAGATTTATTGATTAAAATCAAAATACCGGTCAGTCGACAAAGACATTATGCAAAACTAAATAAATTTTGTGTATTATTTACTAAAACAACAATTGATTGCAATTGAGGGAAAATATCGGCACTCAATCAAACCGATGCCATATCCAGGTTTGCCGTATATTGGCTAATATTTGACAAAGTTGACATATTAAGCTAGAATGTTTTGCCTGTATTCACAATTTCTAGATTGCACAAATTGCACAGTTTTCCTAAAAATTATTGTTATAATTTCAAAATAAAAATATCAAATGTAAAGTGAAAGCAGATATAACCAATGAGAGAGTCCATTGGTCTGCAACCTCCTGAAGATTTACCTCTGACCCCCTTAGGATTTTGCTTGACTAAAGGATCCCTCTAAAAAATGCCAATCATCTAAATTTTTGAATTTTATATAAAATGGTCGTTATTTTAACTAAATTAAGCTAAACTCGGTTTAAATTTAGTTAAATTAACTTAATTTAGTTATCCTTATTTAGTTTAAACTGGATAAAATCGACTTTAATGACAAACAAAATAATCTTTTGGCGCAAATTTGAAAGTAAATCCGCCATTTCCTTTTTGAGGTGACCCCTAACATTAAAAAATAGTCATTTATCCCTTACTGAACCCCTTGACCTAACCAAGTGTAGTTAGGTCTGAGTAAAAGCAAAATAACTTGCCAAGATATATTAAAATAATATTTAATATTTTGAAAATAAAAACTAATTTTTGGTTATTAGAAAAAAAATTAGATATTCAATTTAAATAACAAAATAACACAATTTAATTACTATAAGCTAGCTAACAAGAATATGATTTAATTAATAATTGGTTAAAACATTGTAATTGTTATGTAATAAAACATTTTAACATAAATAATTTAAATTTGTTTTAGACAATAAAATTAAAATCTTTTTAAGCATACAAAGTTTATTATTTTGAAACAATAAGTCAAATCTAACCCTCTTTTAAATCAATAATTCGTATCTCATTTAAATGCAATCATCATTATTGTAAATATTTAGCTATATTTCGAAACTTTTTTGTTGTAAACTCAATAAATTAGAGTAAAAAATGAACAGATATTGTGTGTTAAGTGTTTCGATAAAATTGATTTTAGTGGCGCTTATTAATCGATCGAAAGAGAAATCTTTTATCAATTTTCAGACTTTATTTATCATTGATTTCGTTGTTTTGAAACCTTAGTTCGCAATTCATTTGCTATTATTGCAGATGCGCTCAGAATTATAATGAAGTTCAAGAGTTTTTCACATTTTCCGCAATACATTTCAAGTGCTTTTATCGCCTAATCTATACGTTTTTTATTTTTACTAAAATAAGTTTTTAAGACAATAATTGATTTAATTTGGATGTTATTAATGTTTTATATTAAATAACATTTAAAAATCTAATGTAAAAAATTAATATAACTTTCGATACAAAAAATAATATCAAACGTATATAAACCGCTTTATATTTATTAAATAAATTTTTAATTAATTTAATCTTAAAATCGTTTTATATTTAAAGAATAAAGCAAACTATTTGTTTGAATAAAAACTGAGCTTTAAAACAATTAAATTTAAAGTTTAAATTTTAAACAATAGCAAGTAAAGCTGTATTGTCTAAAAATACAATATAAAAAGTAAATTACAAATACAGTATTCAATGGCTTTTAACAAATTTTAATTCAAATTTTAATGACGAATAAAGTGTTTTATTATCTTAAGTTGAACTTAATGTAAGAAAATTTTAAAACTATTTTGCGTTTGAATAAACTTAAATTGTAAAGATGTGGAGGGGATTAAGAAATTATTTCCCTTAAATTTGAAAAAACCATACTATCCTCTAACCCGCGGCTAAGATACGGAAATTAATTTTTAATTTTGATACCATTTAAAAAATTTACCAAAATTTGATTTATTCGGGTTAGATTTGCTTATATTCAGTAAAATTTGGCTAAGTTAATGTTTAGCGCCAAAAATTACTGCCGTGACAGTTTATAATAATCCTTTACCTGTTCCCCCCCCCCCCCCCAAAGACCAATGATTATTTCGAAAAAATTATTTATTTAACCCAATCAGATGCCCTCTCGGTGAGCTCATCCGCTTTCTACATCTCTACTTAAGTTATATAACCGACAATTATGAATTAATAAGATAATTTTAATAAGAATATTTTGTGTTAAAGCTACATTTATTAATGCTAAGCAAATATTAAAAATACAAACCACTTTAAGCTCTAAAAGTATGTCCCTGGTCAATTCTATACGCTTTTGTGGCAATCGTTTAATCGCAACCAAATTTCCCTTTTGATTAAAATATTTGTTTAAATAAATGCATTAAAATATTAATTTATAGTTTGGCACAAATTTTGAAACGGGTTTTAATTAATAAGATTTAATACTTAAAAGAAATAGTTGAGAAAAGAATTTGTTGTTATAAATAATATTTTAAATTTAAACTATAATCTATCCCTTAAAACAAATAAATTTTAATAATTGTAAATTGTAATACGTATTAATATAACATTTAAAATAATACTAATTTTATAGCAAAGTTTTTGATCTAATTAATTTTGCAAATTTAATCAATTTAAAGTTAACCTGATAATATTTTCATACGTGTCTAATATAAAAATCAATATACTGTATATCAACATAAAACATATGCTTAGATTAATATAGAATTTGTTAAACTAGAGTACATCCAAAATATACTTTTAATGCTGTTTTTCTTTAACTTAAGTTTTTTTTAGTTCCGGGTATTTTAAAATTTATAGCAATAATGTAATGAGATATTAGATATTATTCCTAAAAATATTCACATATTAAATAGATTTCGAAAGTAAAGTCTGAGTGAAAGCCCTGCGGATGAGAAGGTAGTGCTAGTGCTGTACCCGATATACGCGAAATGTCTTACTTTGTAAAATCCCGTCAGAATTTGCGAATTCACTTTCGGAGACCAATCGATACTTAAAGACTTTTTTTGTTAAGAGTTGAACAAAAGAAAGAGAAAGCACTTAACGATTATTGAATAAATGTATGCATAGCTATGCATAATGTGTTGCTTTATTTGACTGACTTGTCTGTGTTCATTTGGTACCCAACAAACCCATTCCTGTTCCATCTTATGCGACATCTGAATCAATAGAAAGTGAGAATCAGTTCGAAGTCATTTGGGTTTTAAATACAAATCAATTCAAGAAACGCGACTCTCGAGTCTCTGCTCGACGTCGTGGCTCTCGAACAACATTAATCGATACGATAGTCGACAATAAGGCACTAATACTTTTTTTTAACTATTATTCAATTAAGTAATAATAACAAAACTGGTGCCCCTGCAAAATTATTGTTTTTATGCCCTTGCAATCATTGCAATCAGTTAAACTTAAACTCTTAATTAATTAAACTTAAATTAGTAATTTCCAATTAATTTTTAAAATTAGTTTATATTTATTCTTGTTATATGATTAGAACCCCGTTTACTAACATATAAATAAATAAGCTAGATGCTAAATAATTAAAATGTCATTTTAGAAACTATTAATAACGAAAGAAGTGATTAGAGACTCAAGAGTCCAACTCATAACAGAATTGACCCCTAGTTTGAGAAATTCGCATCAAATAAATCAATCAATTAATATAAACTCTCACTTGACTTGAAATACTTAATCGACTCAATGCACTGATCCCGACGTTATCTGGGAATGTGATGTCTTCCCAGCGGACACGCCATGACATGTTAGTGAGCGCGGCCTCCAATTTGACTTTTCTAATTGATTCGGTTCAGTCGAAGCAATCGATTTGTTTTTTATTTGTTTTTTAAACATGTTTTTAAAAACATATCGAAATACCTGTAAATGAGTATTGCGATCGCGAACAGGAATACTAGAATTGTAAGCAGAGCTACCGTCAGTATATTCCAAAATGGAAGTTCTGGAGCGACAGAACACCAATTAATTGCAATTTTGTTTTATATTAAACAATGCGTACAAATTAAGTTAATTATATTAGTTTTTAATCTTAAATTGTGATTATTCTAATAATTTAAAAGGTATTAAAACTAATAAAACTAAGATTAGATATTTTTAAAAATTAAATTAATTTTTTGTATTCAAATATAATAATCAAGTAAATAATTATTTCTTGTTTAAACTAAAAACTTGTAAAGTAAAAATATGCTAAAATTCTAAAAAATTTGCCAGGCACCTTAGGCGGCTGGAAGTTTTTAAGGGATGTCTTGCTCGGCTCAGCCAAGAGGTAGGATTTTTAAAAAATTTCAATATAAGGAAATTTTATGCTGATTTTCCCATTTCCCTCAACCCCCATCCACATCTCGTACAATTTCAAATTTATGTTAAATTAAAAAACAATAAAATTAGTAATAGTAAGTTACTATTAGTTAATATTACTACCAGGGATGTCGGTAGTCGACGAAGTTAGGGGGGTCTTGCAGGGGGTCAGCCTGAAAAATTTTGGTCAAAATCCTGAAGGGGTCATGGTAGAAGTTGGCATAAATATAAGTCTAATTTTCACTCAATTACAACTAGATTTAAACTGGATTTAAACCGGATTTAAACTGGATTTAGGTAAATTAACTGGATTTAAACTAAATTAACTTAATTTTAACTAAATTAACACTAAATTTAGCTAATTTAACTGGCTTTAAACCGAATTTAGCACCAAATTAGGCCAAAAAGTTAAAAAATTTATAAGGGAGGGGTCCTTACCGCGGTTCAAAAATCCTAGAAACAAAATTTTCAATCCTGGGGGAAGGGTTTGACGGGCATGACCCCCATCCGACATTCCTGATTACTACTATTAATACTATTTATTAATACTATTAATATTACTAATACGGTAATTAGTATATTTTTTTAGTAATAGGCATTTGAGCTAGTGCAACATAATAAGTTACATAAATAAACAATTTGTGCATTTTTTAGTTGTGCCTCATTGATGCAATTGCACTGCAACTACCGGTACATTTAAACTCAAAAATATTTTTTAGTTTTGAGTTAAAAGTGACCAGAAGAGGGTCACGGGCTTAATAGGAAGGCCACTGATGAGATTTCCTGTAAAGGGTTATCGAAACATGATCATCTCAACATGTCTGGCCATTATAAATGTAGCCAAATGAGTGCGAATGTAAACTACTGTAAACGTGGTTTTTAAATTTTAACCGTGTAGCTTAATTGCCTTTTTAAGCGAAAAAAATCTACTTGGTAAGTTAGATTAGAGTTTATTAAAAATAAAATTATTAAAAAATCATTTGATATTTCTTATTATAACACATTTTAGCTAATTATAGCATTCAAACTATAATTTAAATAAACATTGTTAAAAGCAATATGAGTCAAAATTGAAATTTTAACTAAAGGACAATAATTATACATTATTAATAAAAATAATGTAGCCTCCTCTGGTACTATGTAACTTTATCAGCTAATTTTTATGCCCTCCCCTCAAAGCTATACCCCTCTGCAGAGCGGCAGGGATTCCGAATAATGTCTAAATTAGAAATGAGCCCAAACCTGGGCACTGGGAGCCATCAAAGCCGCACTTGGGTATGTCAACGGGTTGTTTACCATTAGGCCAGTGTATGGCCGCGACGTCGACGTATTGCTTAGTGGCCCCGAAGTAGTGCATTACGACCTGCAGTTAATTCGGTTTATGGATTGGATTTGTAGTAATGATAGAATTAAGTGAAAGCCTACTTTGAAAAGACCAGACTCGGGGTCAGTTTGATCGAGAAGGGCGTAGTCAGCGATTCGGTCGCCGTCGCTATCAATGGTGACATTGCCTGAAATGCCGGCAAACGAGACATTCTTCATGAGAGCGACCAGTTGTCTGCCTTCAATGGCAGTCAATTGACTATCACTCATATGGTAATCCCGAAGAGCTCTACATAACAGCAAAACCGAGTCGTGAAAAGATGCCGTAAAATAGTTGACCTAAAAGTTAAAAGGATTTCCAGTTGTTAGTCATTAACTGAATGAATGATCTGTTTGTTTAATGTCAACTAACCATCTCTTCGTTATACGAGTAGTTGTAACTTCTCAAAGCTCTTTGTTTCACTTCATCGCTGAAATTCTTGTAAAAGTCTCCGAGAGGTTGATTAAGGCTGACAATCAGTAATGCCTGATAAGCCTCTTTCAGCAATTGCTTCGTTTCATCGCTCTCTACACACGTTGTATACGGAATATACGGAATATACGGAATATACAAAATATACAGAATATACAGAATATACAGAATATATTGATGTTTTCAATCAATGTGCAAATGCATTAAAAATTAATTAAAATATATAAAAACAAGATTAACTCACTTTCCTCAACATTAACCTTAAAAATATGATAGCTGACACTAAATATAAAATACTAATTCCAAATAAAAACTGCCTGTCTCTGTTCTGTTTACTTCTCGATATAACTACCCATTATGTATATATACTTTTCATTATTGTAATAATAATCAAAATTAATTATTTAAAAATATCAACATCAATAAAAGCAACAATTTGAATTGCTTAAAAATCACATTGCATATAAAAATGCAATAAACAGTAAAATTAAATAAAATAAAATAATAAAACCTTGTGTAATGTTATAATGTATTATTTATTTTTGCAATGCATATTAGGCAGTCAATATTTTTAAAATGCGTTTTAAATTGAACTAGCTTGGTTATCCCATATATAATTTATGCAATCAGAGAAAATTTTGTTTCAAAACTTATATTGTATCGACTACTTTGTATATATATTGAAAACAAATTTAAGTTTTATTTCAATCTCATTCTGTGGAATACAGAGTATATACTGAAAGCGAGAAATAGTTCATTCATTGTTCGCCTATTGCTCGAAGACTTTCCTTTCGTTCACACCTTTCCATTCTATCCATTCTATGCATTGAATATGTAGTCATTGTTTGATTGCTTTTATACCAATATTAGAAAACATTACAAATCGATGGCAAACATGAAAATTCATAGATAAACAGAATTTCCAAAACAAGTATATAATACTGTGTTTGCATTTGTGTCGACACTATTAAACTGTTTGAGCAAAAGATGAATTTTTCCTTAGATTCGAAGAAGTGATAAATTATTTTTGAAATATTTTCAAAGAAATAGCTCTAAAGTAGGGCAGAGATGATAAACGCGAATCAAATACCTGAGCCTCCAGCCCATGAGGTATTGGCAATGGCTTCGCCCTCAATCAGTTCGGTGTGAATGAAAGCATAGTCTCCCGAAAGTGTAATCTTCTTGTGGTGAGCGATGATCATCATATGCCGAACCTCTTTCTCGCCGCCAATGATAACAATAACTGATTGGAGGGAAGGGAAAGAAGAAGTGATCATAAATAAGAAGAGACACGACTTGTAACTAAAAGTTATGTTCGGTATTGCCGTTACGGGCGTTACAGCCATAACAGCCATTACTATATTGAATAACTATTAAAATAAATAGCGTATACTTCGGGCGCATTGAGTCATATAATCGATGACTTTCTCCAAATCAGTCAAAATTGTTTTATTGATGTCTCGAATATACGACTCCTTACAAGTGCACTCAAACCGCTCAGAATATTCCGGTTCGTTCAACAAACTAATCAATTCGTTGGCGAGTGTCGAGTAATACACGTCTCCGTAACGGTATATCAACCCGAAGTGATACCACTTCAGGTGCGCCAGGAATGCCAGTATTGCCCGCGCCTCGTCCCACAGGTCGTACGACGCCCGGATCAGTGTGCTGTACGTCGTCCGCTCCCCGCTTATCACGTCGCCCAACCCTGTCAGCACTGGTATGCCTTTATATGACGCCAAAAGACCCACAACCTTATCGACAAATATACGACATTTTGTTCATTCGATGAACATATCATAAAATTAATTAATTTTCAGATTTTGATTACGATATTGAGATTCAGATATTGACAAATCACACTGATCACATTTTGAAGTAAAGTTGTGGCATTGCAAAGATTAGTTTACACAACAAACTAAGCAATACAATTCAGTTAAATAATTTTTTACAATTTCACTTTGTAATTAAAAAAACTGTATTATCATGCTATTTTAATTTAAGTGCCATTTTAATTATTTTTAAATTAAAAAAATTTGGTTTTATTTTAATCTGCATTAAATGTGTAAATACAGAATCTAATAATTAAATCAAAATAATAACCGTAATAAGTTTTACTTTAATTTAATTAACTTATTATCACAGGGTTTCTTTTAGGTTGCAAATTAAAATTTTCTCTTAAAAATATCTTGACTTAAAACAAAAAATGTAAACTTTTATTTAATTATACTTGATATTATTTTTATAATCAAAAATATATTAAATAGCATAGCGTTATTTTTCCAGTCGGAAAATGTACCTTGCAACAGTTCGCCACTAAAAACCAGTACTAATTTTGATGAATAAATTATTGGCGCCAAAAATTTAATGGCCTGCGTCTGATCGATCTCATAATTGAAATACAAACTTGCCAAAATATTATTAAAATTTGGACAAAAAATGTGCAAAATTAAAGCAAGTAAAAAGATGTACCTTATTGTACAACTTTTGCTATCAAGCGTTTTCGTTGATTGCTTTTATTTATTTTTGTAGTTTAGATAATTGTTTTTGAGTTTATTCTTGTTAATAAACGTTTAATTATTTGTTTTTTGATTTTAATTAATAATATTTATTTTAATTTATACGAATAAAATCTTAAATAAATATTTTTAAAATGCATTTTATAAATAAGATATCATATAATCTAGTCATTTCAAGCGCTTTGTTTTGCAAGTTTTATTATAAACTTTAATAAACTTATAAACTTATTGAAATGTCAAATTCTACAATTTAAAAACATTTATAAAATTAAAAAAATATTTTTTTAAATAAAATATTTGTTAATTTTCTTAAATTCCAAATTAGCTTATCATAACCAGTGTTTAATTCTGCGTTTAAAAATAATTTTGTTTAAAAAGTTGGATAAAGGATTTTATGACTTTTTTATGTTTTTGTGATTTTATTAAGTATAAAAATTTTTATTTTTGCATTTAAATAATTAAAATAAATATTTTTGCATAAAGGTCAATTAGTCAATTGTGCTGTTTTAAGTAACACATAGTATGGTTTTAATTTCAGATTATTAGGTCTTATAGTTTTTCTAAAATTAAAAAATTAATTTTAAAAACTTAAGCAAATTTTTACAAAAGTAGTGAAAACATGTATGTATTGATGTTAGAATATTTGCATTAGTTCAATTTTAATCTATCCCAAATAAATAAATAAAAATACGCACATCAAGTAAAAATGCTTAAAAAATTTGCAAAAATAAATTTCTAATATTTTTATCCTTGTTTTAATTTTGCATATATTTTGTTTGGAGTTTAATTTTACATTATAAAAAACAAATCATAAGTATCGTACTAATCAGTAGCAGGCCATTAACTTGTTAACTCCAATAATTTATTCATCAAAATTTGTACTGGGTTTTAGTGGCGAACTGTTGCAAGATACATTTCCGGACTGGCAAAATAACGCTATGTTAAATTTCGTTTAACATTATATTTACACTCGTGTTAAATAAAAACGAGTGTAATTAAGTTTGTTTAAATTGATCAAAGTTTTAAAAGTTGATAATGTTTGGAATATTATTTTTTAAATAAAAATTAGGGATGTGCAAGGCCCCGTCAGGCCAGGGGGTCTAGGGGTATTAAAATAGTAAATTTTTTCAATTTTTTCCAGGGTGATCTAGGGTAGGGTTTTTTCAAGAAATCGTAATTTTGCCTAAAACGCGTTTTAAACACTAATTGTTATTTTGCCTTTAAAAATGGGGCTAAATTTAACTGAATTTATACTAAATCTAGTTAATTTACCTAAATTTAATTTCAATTTAACATAAATTACGTCATTTTAAGAAAACTCCCTAAAAATACATCAATTTTTCGGAAAAAATTTAAAAAATTGTCGACCGCCTTCGGCGGTCACCAAAATTTTTAGGGAGGGGTATCCAACTCTTCGGTTCTGTTAGGGATATTTTGAGAATTTTTCCTCTCTGAGGGGTATTTTGCCATAACCCCTCTTGCACATCCCTACATAAAAATAAATAATATTAATTTTGACTAAAATGTCATATATTGTTATCAAGTATAAAAGTTAAAAGTTCACATTTTTGTTTTAAGTCAAGATATTTTTTAAGCAAAAATTTAAAATTGCAACTCAAAAAAACTGTGATTATCATTTATTACAAATATTTAATATTTATTGAATAGCTATCAAACCATTATTTTTATAATATTCGTGTCTTCAATTTGATACAATGAAATTTGTCACAGTATAAGACATAATTATTTATGATTGCTAATATTTAATACCTGAAGATCATCACTACAAGCGGGACCAATAAACGCAATTATATTATTGTTATGAACCAAATCAACGGCTCGACCCAGAGATGCCGTTTCGTTGCACACATCGGCGTAATTGCCTTTCAATTAGAAATACAAACATTGTTTGCATTAAATACATTATTACGATAAATGTTGACATTTTACAATTACTGTATAACAACTATCTTACTTTAATAGTTTAAAATTTAAGTACTTCTTATTTATAAATTTTATTTAAACTATAAATGTTACAATTAAAAGTAACACTTAAAAATTAATTTTATTTTTAAAATATTAATAAATA
>JAQIYC010000374.1:0-14607 GCA_034699545.1 Porobelba spinosa
TTTGAAATTTCTATTATTTCGCCAAAAGAAGAATTTAATCAAAATTCAATAATAAAAATTTATTTCAATTAATTATTTACCAAATTACATACTAACTACATTCACACAAAAATTATTACCAGAATCAATTATCAAATTCTGTCGTAGAATACATTCACTGTAGGTTGACATCCTATTCAACCCTTCCTACTCTCTATTTATCATTACATTAAGTAAATATAGTAATTAATAATAATATATACCATTACTAATGCAAAGGAGTGTGAGATGTGATAAATAAAATTTTATAAATTTATTTCATAAGCCATTCATGAAATCTCTAAACGCAACCGAGTTTTCAACGTTTTTCCAAAACCTCTTGTGATGTAAAACACTAATGACATCGAAATGAATGACATAATAGAAATTCAATGAACAAACATGTCTTCAATTTATTCATTCAATTCTTTGTTTACCCTTTTTTATCGCCACTAAAAATCATTTCAACGAAAATTATTCTCTCCGTAAGTCAATAAAACTTATGCACATTAAAAGTCTGTCGAAAATAATAAACAGTTAATCATTAATAACATACGGAATATAAAAGTCCGGTTTTGACTGACTTTCAAGTTTGATAATTGATTTTTTGTGTCTATAAGTTGTCAAATGGAATAAAGTTTTTCCTGGATTACAAGAATCTCTCATTTCAACACTCATCACAATCTTGAGTGTGTACTGAGATTTGTAAAAATAGAAGAGTCCAAACTTAAACTTAAACTTATAACAGCTAATATGGTAGTTGCAGATGTAGTGTATTTTATTTTATTTATAATTATTTTTTTTAATTAAGAAATTGAATTTATATAAATATATGAAAAAAACTGATTAAGCAATTTGAAAGTCATAGCACTTTATATCAAATCACGAAAATGATGTTCAATGTTATGTCAAAATTATTATTTCAATTAATTTTTATCATTGAATACATACAGTCTTAGAAATGATTATTTATTCAATTGAAATGATTAATAATTCGAGAAATCCTTTTTATGACTGCATAATGACTGCTATTAATGAGTTTATTGATATTAAATATTCGCAAAAAATTGATATTCATATCTAAATATTTATGAAAAGTATGCAAAAAAAGAACATTTAATAACATTTTTTAAATTGAAAACCACTTAAAATCTTGTTTTTTGATAATTTTTGGAGACTTTAATCTAAACTACACTGAAAGCTGATAAAACACTTTTCTCTTATTATGGGTCTTAAGAAACATTAGGTTTGATATCAAGAAGTTTGAGTCGAAATCTCTTTTCACTTCATAGACATTGAAATAAAACTTAAATAAAATGAAATTTCTTTTAGTTTTTCTGATTTTATTTGTAATTCAAGTATCGGTTTATGGAAATAGGATTAAACGTGAAGTAGAGACTGAAGACACGACTCAGATTGCGGTCGACTCTGAAGAAGGGGAGGCTTTTGGTGACAATTCGCGACTACAGGCAGATCCAGAAGCAGATGACGAAGAATTGGATTTAAACGGACAGAATCCTGATGTGCAGAATCAGGACGACTCGGATGACCCAAAACCTGATGCTAAAGAACCGGAACCGGGGGTTCCCGTAGCTGTTCAACCTGCGCCAGTCGATCAAAACAAAGGAATGCCAGAACAGCTGCCCCCGCCTGACATGAGTGGGTTGAGAGGTTTGAAAATTAGTTCGGTTTAACTTTAAAACAAATTTGGAATAAAATTGTAAATTGAGCCACAGGTTATTTGCCGCAATGCCACGGCGGACAGTACCAGTGCCAGAAGACTGACCCATCGACGCCTACCCGTTGCATACCTCAGGTTTGTCATCGATTTTCTGCAATTTGTATGATTGAGTGCCGTATTATATCAGGAGTGGAAATGCAATGGACTTCGGGATTGTGAGAACAACGACGACGAGAGTGGTTGTAGTACTGATCAGATAAGCAGAGGTCGAACTCAAGCCAAATGCACTCAAGAGCAATATCAGTGCCACGGATCGGGCATTAGCTCAGTTCCGCCCCATTGTATTGAACGACGATTTGTTTGGTAAGCGATTAATTCGTTTTGCGCTTCAGTTAAGTATTCATAACTGAATTGAATTCTGATTAAGCGATGGAGCGCTTCATTGCTCGTACGGCGACGACGAGGCCAACTGTGACCGCACTTCCGACAGAAGGGATGACCGACGGGAGGACCGAAGAGACCCATATAGTCATCACAGTCAGAGTCCACGAAGAAATGAGAATAACATTCCCAACACTAACGATCCAAACATTGGCAGTAGAGGTGATTCGAGGGATACGTATAGTCGACCCCAACCGGGAAGTGGTGACAGAAAGTCTGAAGAATACGTTCAAAGACTCGAATGGAGGGATCGCTGCTTTAGATCTTGTCTTAAATATTAAAGAAATTTAATATAATTTTTCTTTATTTCTCATTTTTAAGAATAAATTGATTGAAATTTTTTGTTAGATTAGGAAATAAGTTCAAAGTTTGGCATTTATTCGATGTTTCGATAAAAAAAACTCAATTTATTAAGTGTTTGAAAAACATTCTTTCATTAGATATCAATTATATGTCTTTTTATAACATTTTGTTTGATATAAAATCAATTCAATTCAATATAATTTGAAATAAAATATTTCTCAGTTTATATGATTTCGTTATCTGAATGAACTGTAAGAAACCGATAGATAATTAAAACATATTTGCAGTTATCGTACATTTTTTGTGTAAATCTAATATTATATTTCGCATATTAGCTCAAACTCGGTTAACAATATATAATATTAAAAGAACATTGAGTATACCGTATATGACGTGCATTAATACTACAATATTTTGTTATCAAATTATCTTTTCTTTCTTTTTGCTAATGATTTTATCAAAGTTTATGTCGAAAATCGAGTTTTCGATAACGAAGACATACAATAGGAGCTCAGATAACAGAAAATTATTTGAAAGCTCTATAATCGCTGCTAAGACTAACAAACATTTTTCGGTTCAGGTTTTTGACAAAATCGATATTTGCTTTTCATTTGCCGATAATTGAGTCGAGATATTATGATAATTAAATATATTCCAAACTCCGCATCGAAATAATGTTTTTAAACCCAATTCCCGAAGACATACATTATTTATAAGCATCTAATTTCAAATGAAAGACAAACTCTTGATTTGCAATTAGTTTTGCGGTAATTAATCAATGTCTTCATGTCTTCGAAGATAAGGCCGATTAAGACAACTCAAACTCATAGTCAGTATAGAAACTGTTGGAAACAAAACAAAAATCTATTTAATGCAAAAGTTTATTCTGAAAAACTTTTTCGTCATTTCATTGCTTTGAGTGATAAATAGGGTATAAATAATAGGAATTTCATTCAATTGAATGAATTTATAAATTCTATTCAAAAAATAAATGAATTTTAATGTTTTAATAAATTAATTCAAAGATTGTGTAAATTTGCAATAAAGGTATCGAATAAATCAATATACGGGCTGTCAATGCAATGTCAAGGCTATGGCTATTCATCGGCAGAGAAGATGAGATTCTTTATCTCATTAGCTTAACATAGAGTCAAATAAAGTACAGAATAGTTCGGATCGATTCGAGAGCTCTATTGGATCCGCAAAGATATACTCAATCTATGAATGCATTAGAAGAGAGAAAATGCAATAAAGAAGTAATGAAAAAATTACTGAATACAGAATTGGCGACACTTTTTCAGTTAAAGATATAGATTAACAAATCGATTGCAATTATATGTGTTTTTTTAGAAAAACACAAAACAAGGCAACAGTTGTTAAGGACTAACAACTAAATAAATAAGACGTTTAGCCATTCAAACGACTACTTTGATTAAAATTGATTTTTATATTTAAACATTTTTAATTTTAAATTATCTAAAATTTCAGAAATGACCAGTTTGTATTTAATGCTCGGTTTGGCTTTAATCATGATATTAAGCATCACTGGTAAGTCTTATATCTAAATGTTGAGATATTTTTAAGCTTTAAAATCAGTCGAAATTTTTAAACTCAATTTTTAAAACATTTGGAAATATATATATTATTAAATAAAATGTTTAAATCAAAAGTTTCAGAAATGCATTAAACTGTAAATGATTGATGTTTTTATATAAATTGAGTTAAAGGAAAACTTTAAAAAAATAAAGATTTTCAATAGTTTTTTGCGATATATTCGAAAAGATTGTATCGAATGTAGACTTATTCGCAAAAATCGATACAATTTGTTGAAAGGATTTAAAACATTGTTCTTTGAATTCAATATTCAATACTAAGAATGCATTGAAAAACAGGTGCATTTGGGCGGAGAGGGAGAAAACCCGAGCCGGACATGGATTTGAATATGCATTGGAAGGACTTGAGTTTGAAGACGATTTGCGAAGAAGAGGAATGGAGGGCACAGTTCGAACCCGTTAGGGAAAAGTTCACTAAATGTATTGGTCTTAAGAGGCTGTATATGGATGAGAATGAAGGCGACGACGACAACGACCGACTCGGGATGTTTAGGAGTGAGAATAATAACCCGTATTGCAGGTCAGGGCAAATGTTTGGCTTTCGGTGAACTCAAACTGTTTATTGATTTTGTTCGCCAATAAACTACAGAATCTCAAAGTCTTGGGAGGCCTGCACTCAATACCTCAAAGGACTCAACTGTATTGAACCCAATTCTGAAGAGATAAGTCGCGGCAATAGAGAGGGAGGCATATCGGGAATGATTCCCGACTCTAGACATTACAATCCAGAGGACATGAACTCAATGGTCAAGCCGTACAGAATGCAGTGCGAAATGGCTAAGTTTGCACGTGAGTAGACCTATAGTACCCTTCATAGCCATAGTTCTCATTCATTTTGTCGATTTGTTTTTTATGATTTTAACAAATTATTAAAATATTTGAATTACAGAATCTTACAGTCCGTTCGGAGGTCACGGTAGGTCTTGACCTAATTATAGCTTAAAGTGCTCAGGGTCTTACTTTTGCTAGAATTTCTTTAATTAATTACAGGTATGGATTACTACGGAGGTATGGGAGGAGACTATGGTGGAGGGGAAGAGGAGGACACGCCTCCCATCCCTCCCGAGGGAGAGGGAGATCTCTGAGTTAACTAACGCACAATTTATTAGATATTAAAACTAATACTTATTTTTGAACAATGACTAAAATATTGGATTCTATTTAAATTAATGACAAAACAATGCGATTAAAGTTTTTAATGAATAAATTAGTCGAGAAATTATTTTAATTAATATTAAATGTGAGTATTTTTCAATTAATACTTTTATTGATAAAATTTGTTAAAAATAACATTTACCCTAAAGATGAATGATTCAAAATAAAAACACAAACTTTTTGATCAAAATTTATGAAAGGGTATAAACAGGGTTGGCCAGACTAAGTCAGATCAGGGGGTTCAGGTAGGGGTAAATAACTCATTTTCCCTTAAAATCCTAGGGGTTTATGAGTCCCCCTATGAATCCTAGGAGTAGCTCAAAAAACAAGATGGCGGATTTCCGCCAAAATTTGCGCGACAAACAAGTATTTAGTTTTCTAAAACCGTAAGGCAATTTAACATGGTCCACACTAACTTAAGTTAATTTAACTGGATTTAAACCGGATTTAACCTTAATTTAGTTAAATTAACCCCATTTTTACAAAATGGCGGGAACATTTTCTAGGGGGTCCTATATTCGAGCAAAATCCTAGGAAAAATAAGAGGCAAAATTTTTTTCTCAGGGAGTTGCAGACCTGGATCTCCCCTTCCCCATTGGCAACCTTGGTACAAAAGTAACTAAACAAATCCAACTGATTGTTTCGGTTCAACAATCTATTGAAAAATACTCACATTTCTGACTCACAAATTCATCTAAAATATACCTTAACTACATATACTCAACCTTTCAATCGTAGTTTCGTTTGTCACCACTTCTCGTAGAGAGGGTTGGGTTACTCTAATGCTATTCAATGAACAACAACGACATTGTTTTAGAGTAACACAACGCCTCTCTACGAGAAGTGGTGACAAATGAAACCACGATTGAACGGTTTGCGTATATGTAATCTTAACTTAAAACTTATTCAAAACTATAATCTTATTGTTTATCAATAGTTTAAATAAAAATCTTTAATATTATTAATTCGAGAGAATCTCGACTTTGATTATGAATTGTCAATAATTTAAACAAATGCACAAAACAAGTGATTTTCAATCAAATTCTCAACACAAAGCCTTACAATATATCTCAAACCCAATCAAAACATAATTTATTTAAACTAAAGCTATTTTTTTATAAATAAATAAAATGTTTGAATATTATAAATGTGTACAAAATTTTCAATTAATTGATTAAACAATCATTAAAACTGATTGAAAGCAAATGTTTAAATATATATAAATCAAATAAATAATGTAATAAAATAATCTGAAAATAGCGTCAATTCATTCAATTGTCAATTAATTTGCAAAAACTGATTAATCGTTTTGAGTTAGTTTTGATTTCGAGACTAATCTCTTATAAATCAACAACTGTTCGGGAGTCAGGGGTTTGGCATCGGATTCAATACGTCTGATGGGAAGTGTGCCGATGGGTGTCGTACGGATGTGACCGCTGTTTGCAGTCCAAGCATTCGGTTTAAGCGAATCATTGAACGACATGTCAATCGCTGAACTGTTGACTGGATTAGCAATTATTCTATTGATTCTACTGGTTAGAGAAGAATCATCTTTTTGGTGCAATTTGTTTGACTCAATAGCTGTCACTTCGTCTGAAAACTTCACTTTCTTAGCACTCGAGTGTTGGTCGATATCGGGTACGACTTGTAATTGTGATATCATATGCTTTGTCGACAGCCATAGAGAAAGGGATGTCTGCAAAGCGTCCAACACTTGTTCGGCAGTCATCCGGTGCCGAGGGTTTAGAACTAATAACTTATGAATAATCGCTATAGTATTGACCGAAACTCTGGTGTCTTTAGGAACGGAATATTCGGCGCATTTTATTTTGCGGAACAACTCCTGAGGCACTGAGTCGTAGAACGGAAACTGTCCGAAAAGCATAGTATACAAAACCACTCCCAGTGCCCAACAATCTGAAGGTTTGCCTAAATAGGGTTTACCGCTGAGCACATCGGGACTGATATAAGCCGGAGAACCCCTTTGATCGGTCAGTAAATCGTTTTCATTAATCAAATGCTTTCCTAAACAGAAGTTAATTAAAGTGAGACTTCGGGTCCTCTTATTGAAAGTCATGTTCCCGAGCTTGAGATCCCTGTGCACTATATTCCGCTTATGCAAATCGCACACAATTCTGACCACTTCGTAGAACACCCGTAAGGCCTCCCTTTCCCCCAATTTCTTCTCTTTGATGACGTGATGCTGAAGATTAACCAAATCTAAAGACTTAGTACTGAAGTCATGCGCCCAAAGGCAGTCCAACACAAGACATATGCGTTTCTTCTTGTTTCCCGTATAGATCCACTGGCCGTTCGCCACTTCCCGCTCCTCCCGGGCCTCATCCTTGAAGAGCCCCCAGTGGTGAATAACCCCCGGCTGGTCGTGCAGTAGCGACAGGAGTGAGTACTCCGTATGCAATAACATCTTTCCCTGTCTGTCGTCTTGGCTCTCATGGTATGAGTCCTCGAGGGTTAGAATCTTCAGAGTAAAGAACCGGTCGCTCATCGGATCGCCTATCCGTCGGCCCAAACACTGGACAATACTCCGAACGGGACTATTGCCCAATCGCTGGCCTAAAACAAACCAAACATTACTTTTATGGACATAATTGGTATATAAAGTCGATTCACTGCTAACCCAATACGTATTGACCGACTCTTCGCAGACTCTTCTCATTGTTTGGACTCAAACCGATTGACTCTTTTGTCGATACATTAGCTTTCGCTTCGATTGAATCCATCGATCGCTTCATTATTTTCGGATTAATTCTATTCTAAGTCTAAAATATCTAAATCCAAGTCTCGACACAATTAAAAGTAAAACTAAATTAAAATTAATCGACAATTAGCTGCACAAACATTAAGACAAATGACTCATATTTTACATCATTTTGTAAACAAAAACAAAGTGACGGCAAAAGTGTGAATACAAACAACGCTTTAATTAAAATTATGTTTTCTATTGAAAGTGGTTTTAATTTTGCAATTGTGGGCAAAAACAATATAAAACTTAAACGTTATTTATGTTGAGTGACAATTGAAAGCAAAATAAATAAAAAGTTTTAATTTAAATGAAAACAAGTTTTGAAACAAAAATAAAACTCAAATCGATGTCAGAAAACGTGTCTAAAAAAGTGTTTCAAAGTTCAGATGAGATCAAAAAGTCTTTATATTTAGATGTTTTGGACATTCAGTTCCCATTTGAGAGATGTTTTACAACAAAATTAGGACAAAATCCTTGAATTCAAACCATTAGTTCAATTGAATCCAAAGGTCTTTAACGTTTAGTTTTACAAAACTTCTTCAGCAATAAAAGTGAATACTTTTTGTGAAATTAAATTCAATTTAAAGAAAGTTTTTGAGAATAAAATGGAAACGAAATCAAAATACAGTCATTTGATTGCGAAGAGCCGTCAGTCGTTCGCTTCGGGAAAGACTAAAAGTATTGACTTTCGGAAAAACCAATTGAAGTCTTTGTATCGATTTCTTGTGGACAACGAATCGCTAATAGTCTCTGCACTTCTGGAGGACTTCCGAAAGCCCTCTTTCGAGACTCGGATGACTGAAATAGACTTTGTCCTCAACGACATCAGAGGTCAGCTCTTCCATATCGACGAATACTGCGCTCCGAAAGCTGTTCCCAAATCTCTTGTCATAATCGCTGACAACGCTTTCATTCAACCGGAACCGTATGGTCTGGTGCTGATCATCGGTGCCTGGAATTACCCAGTTCAGATCACTCTCAGTCCTCTCGTCGGAGCCATTGCCGCAGGTATTCGACGTTTGCTTTCAATTCAATTCAATTCAATTCAATTCAATTGAAAATTAATTTCTGTTTTGCTTTTGAAGGAAACGCAGCGATTGTTAAGGTATTGGGAATTGAATCGAATGATTGGTTTTGACTTTTGATTATATTATTTACAAAACTTTAAATTCCATTCAAACCATTAAAGCCGTCGGAACTGTCGCCGAAAACCGCGAATCTATTCATGCAATTACTGCCAAAATATTTGGACAGCGATTGCTATCAAATAATATTAGGCGACGCGGAGGACACCAAACAACTGCTGACCGAAAAATTCGATTATATCTTCTTCACCGGAAGCAATAGAGTCGGCCGTTATGTCCATCAAAGAGCGGCCGAAGCGCTAACTCCGACCACATTAGAGTTGGGCGGAAAGAGTCCGCTTTATATCGACGACTCTTTACCCGATATGGAGATGGCGTGGCGTCGGATCCTTTGGGCAAAGATGATAAACGCCGGCCAGACCTGTGTTGCACCCGATTATGTTCTTTGCACTCAAAAGGTTCAAAAAAGTCTTATACAAAATGCACCGAAAATTTTAAAACAATTTTTTGGTGAAAATCCGAAATTGAGTCCCGATTTGGCCCGAATTGTAACCGAAAAACATTTCGAGCGATTGCAACGACTTTTGAGTTGCGGTAAAACACTGGTCGGCGGGGATATGGATCTCAACGATAAATACGTTTCGCCAACCGTTTTGATTGATGTCTCGCCAAATGATCCGGTGATGACTGAAGAGATCTTCGGCCCTATTCTACCAGTCGTTGTCGTCAATGGCGTCGACGAAGCGATTGATTTCATTAATAGTCGCGAAAAACCGTTGACTTTATATGTGTTTTCAACGATTAATGAAGTTTTAAATCGGTTTCTAAACGAGACATCGAGTGGTTCTGTCTGTGCCAACGATGCGATGATTCACTTGACTATTGATTCTCTGCCGTTTGGAGGGGTTGGCAATAGTGGTATCGGTGCTTATCACGGAAGGTATTCCTTTGAAACTTTTTCGCATCAAAAATCGGGTAAACTTTTAATACACAAAATATTATTCTAATGTTTTAATCAATTTATTGTCAATTTTTAAATTATTTTATAAATAAAATAAAATACATTTTTAGTACTAATTCGTGGCTACAATCCAGTGCTGGAATGGGTGGCATCGAAACGATACCCGCCTTATAGTGACAACCGATTGAAGCGATTACTGCGAATATTGAGGAAAAGGAAGTCTTATATTCCAAACAATATATTCTATTACTTAATGTTTTTGTTTGGATTCCTTACATGTCTTGTGTATAAGGAATCGGAAAATTACTTGAATTCGTTGTTTGATATTTGAATTTTATAACTATTTTGATATAATATTACTTTTTTATAGCTATTACTGTATTTTATAATATTTTGTGTTATTTACATTTTTGAGTTTTTTTAATGATTTTACTGAATTAAATAATAAAAGATATTTTTGATTTAAAATTTGCACTGAACAAAAGCTATATCGTATATTTCATATGAATTTTTGGTCTGCATTTGAGGGCAATTTAATTTGGTTTTACTATTTTTTTGGTTGACTTTACAAACATTTTTTCAATTTTAGATTAACTCTGCAATTAGACTATAAACAAATGAATTGTTTAATATATGGAAAATGTAAAATTCATTTCCGAATCGATGTTATAAAACATATTAATAAATGAATCAATCGATTGTTGGAAATTTACAGCAAAATTGGATTTGAGTTTCAAGTAAATCGATGCAAGTGTTGAGAATATTGGAAATATTATTAAAATTTGAATTTTTATTGCATTTAATAGTCAGATGTTAACGAATAAAAGTTTTAACTTTTCATTATTTTAAAAGTAAATTGATCAGCTAAAACTTTGTAAACCAAATTAGCAAAAACTTTATTTATTACCACTATTTTGAAATTATTACAAATAGTTATCTAAATGATTACTTTACTTGAAATTATTATTTTGTTTAAATTTTAAAAATAAAACGCAAAAGAATTAATATTTATACTGCAGTATAATAATAAATGTTAACTTTATTCTAGCAACAATTTATATTTTTTAATGATGATAAATTTATTTTTAAAATTTACCACTACTTTAATTTTTCAAGTCAAGTATCTTTTGATTTTTATCTTAAATTTGCATAAAATCGGTTATATTTGATTACATTATTGATTTATTGAAACAGTTTTTAATTAATTTCAACTTCAAAAATAACAAACAATAGAATTAATATAAAAAATATCAATAAATCAAATTTTATGACAAATTTTTGTTTTCTATTCATCATTTATTTGTTTAATTTAATCGAGAAATCGCATTATATTTGTTCAGCAAATGTTGATTTTAAACATTTCTTTATAATTGAATAAACTTAAAGTTTATAAATAAAAGTTTTAGGAATAAAATATAGTCTTAACTCTAAATATCCAACAATTGACATGAAAATGGCTAAAAAAGTTATATTAATATATTTATTAGTTTTGATTGGTTTTAATATAAAGACCACTAAATCTGAGGAAACTTTGGACAATATGTTTCTGAAGCGATGCGATCCTAAGTTAGAGAAAGATAAGGCCCAGCAATACGACAAATGCGATGAAGAGGCCAGCGATACCATCAAAAGTTTGTCATTCGTTTGATTCAAATTTGATTTAATTTAATATTAATTTCAATTTTCAGATACTGTTAAAAGTTGTGCGAAAGAGAATTGCTATAAAGACGGAAAGTTTGACAAATCAGACGTTTGTTGTTATGCCGTTAAACCGAATGTAAATGAATTCATAGTTTTCAGTTTAAAAAGTTTAATCTGAATTAATTCACTTTTAGGCAATGTTTTCCTGTTTTGAGAAAACAATTAACGAATTGGAGACTAAGGAAGCGAAGGGTAAAGGAGAGACTGCAGAGGAGTTGCATCGAAAGAATTTGCATAATTCGGCTAAAATTGTCGTAAGTATTCATTCTTTTATTTTATTTGTTATATTTGAGATTAAATAAAGAATTTTAACAATAAATTATTTAATCCAGGAATGCTATGAAGAGATTGATGATGATGATGACTAAAACAACAGGAAATTTTGTTTAAATTAATAATAATAATTTTTATGAAATAAAAATTCTAATTTTAATGTTAATTATTTTAAAATTTAATTTATTTTAATACTTTGTGTCTAAATGATATGCAATTATTGTGAGTACATAAACAAATCAAAAGCTGTAATTATAATATGTTTGTCGTAAGTTTTGAAGATATATGAAAAATATAATCTGGCATCAATTATTTAAAATTCATTCTATAATTAAAATACATAAATAATAAATTTCAAAAATTAAACTGAGTTATTATTATAAAATTTTAATCGATCTTGTTATGCTATCTTTTAAGACATGCAACTTTCAATATCTCTAAACTAAAAAGTGATCAGAATGCAACCAAGATCATTTGAAGAGCAATAATTAAATATGATAATCATTAAAACTTTAAAAAGTTGTTCCATATTTAAGTTAATTAATAGTAATTAATTAATAATAATAAATTCAGATTACTCAGGTATTTAGATATGCAAGCTAATTCTGACCAATTTATTCTAGGTTACACTAAACTTTTTTAAATCCAGCAAGTTTCATTTCAAAAGCATACAGAAAAAATACATTTAAAAACGCACTCAAATTTATTTACGTAATTTATGTGCAAACAGTTAATAAAAACAATTTACTCTCAATTTGTTTACTTTTATTTACATGATTTGAATTATTGTAGAAATGATTTGAATTTTAATTGTTTACATCATTTAAATTAATTGATTAATAAACTAGATTTGAGTTAATATATTGAGTGATATATAGAAAAGCATAAAATGAGTGAAACTTATTCGTCGATTGAGTTAAAAGACTTTATCGACGCTTTGAAAGACGAAAACAATAGACTTCTAAACCATTTGTGTTTCGCTCAGAAATGTATGAATTTGTTTGAAAATTACAGAAAATGTTTGAATAGTTTCGCCAATAATTGCATTTGTGATGAAAACATCGGAAATAAGATTCAATTCAAGGATTTGGAGAAAGAGTACAAACTTCTGGTGACGGAAGACATGAAAATGTGTGGCATTTCCGATGAGACCAACCATTCGATCAAAATTGGATTCAATAAAGAGTCAAAACTTTCTGAAATTAATGATAAAACCGATAACTCTTTTCGGACTTCCGTTTCGGCCAATGAGGCCATCGATGAGAACAACGAGAATAACGATTCAAATTCGGGTTAATTTAACTTTACTTTTAGACAATTGACTATCTCTTTGATTATTAGCTTTAATTGGATTTTGTTTTGATTTCAGAAAATATTTCAATAAAACTGAGTCAACAGTTGAAGCAATTGAATGCCGACAACGACTATAGACTAATGTATTTGAAAAGCGATAATAACAATACGAACAACAGTTGCGATCAGTTTCCGTGCAATTGGTTTAACTGCGGTTTGAGTTTTGGGTCCGAAATAAGTCTTTCGAAACATATAAAAGCAATACATTTCGAGATTAACGAGAATTACGACAATTTGCCGATTATTCTCCAATCGGAAGACGAGATTTTTATTGAATACGAACCCGAATTCAGAACTAATACCTCCAATAAATCGAAACGATCTGTTCGGGAGTTTGTGTGCGATTGGGTCGGATGTGAACTTGAGTTTAGAACTGAGTCTGAGTTGAGAAGACATCAAAACCTGACACACATTCGCGAAAAGCCTTCCGTTTCGAATCACCAAAAGTTCTTTGGCTTAAAACCACTCACTATTCACAGTTTGGACACTAGTTTCGACTCAAGTGTTGAGTCGTCGCCGAATGGAAAGCCATTCAAATGCAGTTTATGTCGAAAAAGCTATACTCGAAAAGATAGTCTTAAGTACCACATGAGCTCTGACCACAACACCGGCGAACCGATCCGAACACACTTTTGCAATCATTGCAGTTATGAAACCAAAAATAGCGGACATTTGGTATGAATTTTATTTATTAAATAATTATTGATTTAAATAAACTTTTGATTAATTGTTAGAAACGACACATAATTAGGAAACACACGAATGAGAGGCCATATAAGTGCGATTTGGATGACTGCGATCCCGTCTACCGGTGTTTTGCCACTTTAGAGCAATTAAAAGCCCATCAAATCAACATTCATTCGGCACAACCATTGGAATAGACTCTAAATAGTCTCTTCATTCAATCGCATGTCTAATGAATTGATTATTTAAATTAATAATTTTATATTCATTAAAAGTTTTTATTTTATATTTAATTAATTTATATAATATATGACATTATAAAACAAATTATATAATAATAAATAAATATTTAATCGAATGAAATCTGAGGGAAATTGGCTTAAAATGAGAAAAAATAAATAAATAAATGGGTTGTTCGATGAGTCACTCTAACGGGTTTTAAAATCAATTTTAAAGTCAAATTTTAAATTAAACTTTAGTCTCAATTTCGATTTAAAATCACTCTAACGGGTAACCAGACCTATGGCGGAGCCGTATATGCGACCAAATGCTATCATTTCGATGAAGACAGCGAT
>JAQIYC010000375.1:0-14606 GCA_034699545.1 Porobelba spinosa
GATCCAGTATAATGAACATCAAAACACTAACTTAAAAACATGTGTTTTATGCATTGCATTAAATAATTCAATATAATTATTGATTTTTGTTTTAAATAATTAAAATGTCTGAATTAAAAACAGAAATGAAGTATCTGGCTGACAATTGAATGCAATTATAAATTATTTTTAAGTAAATTAATTTTTTTTAATATTGTGAAATTGTATTTAGGTATAATGGCACCTATATACGTTATGAACGGAGATCCTGGTTTAATGAAAAAATTTGTCATGTAGCGGGGATTAGTTTTAAAGTTTTGATTAAAGTTATATTGACTTGGCAGAAAATTTTCGGGAGATTATTTTATAAATTTTTAAATTAAATATAACAAATAAAACAATAAATATATAAATGAATTTGAATAGTTTAGGCAAAACTACTATGTTCGTACAAATGTTGAATATATAATAATTCTGGAAATATATGTTAATAATAATCCGGGAAATATAAATTTATAAAAATATAATAAATTAATAAAATATTTAATTTAAAATTTTTGTTAAAACATTAAATCAAGGATAAGTTTTATCGACACCTACAACAAAATATAAAAATTCCATAAATGTTGTCTGATAAGTAGATTATCATTAAAGTTTAAGCAAAATAAACATTTTTAAACAGACATTTAATTTAGTTTTTAATTATTAACATTTTTTGATCAATTTTATATTTTATTAATAATATTTTTTTTAATTTAATTAAGAAAAATTAACGTGCTTAAATTGAATTATTTGCCGTACTTAGTATATTTGTGGACGTTTGCCCTACACTAAATTTAAATTTTATAAATAAATAAGACATACAGTTGCGTACAATTATATATAAAGTTTCAAATCACTTATTCCTTAATTTAATACTGAATTTAATTTAAGTTAAAAAATACCCTTATTTATTAGTACATTAGAAATATTTATAAGCAAATATGTCAACCGTCGGCTGACCTAGAGTAAAAGGATCAATTGTGGTATAAACCAAAATTAACTTATTATTATCATTTTAATCTAAAGTTAAACTAAATTTGATTATTTTTAAAAGTTTAAAACAATCCAAAATAACTATTTTTCAATAGCTGTATTTAAAAGTATCAGAATTGTATTTTAATCACTAAAAATTAAATTTTTATAGATTTAATATGTGATGCCACTTTAATGAACATTCCAGTATAATGAACAAATTGTGTAAATTTATAGAATTCATTATACTGGAACTATACTGTAAATAAATAAAATCCAATTTTAAATTATTATAGAAGTTATACTAAAAATTGATTCAAATCCACAAAAACATTGGTTTCGATAGAAAACTATTTATTCTGGAAATGAAAATCCAATAAGTCTTATACAAACAGACAAAAGAGTGAAACATAAAAAATAAGGTTTTGTTTAGGTTTTGTATCGGTTTTGAAAAGAGATTTTTTATAATAAAAATAAGTTTTTATTTTTTGAAAACAGAATAAGTTTATTTGGATTAGAATATGGACTTCAATACCACTTCACGATGTGATGCATTCGCTTCCCTAAACAAAGACATGGTTTAAGTCAACAAAACTTTTTAAATAAGTTATTCTTCAGATTGAATAGAAATGGATAGTAAACACAAAAAATATAACTTATTGTTGTATTCAATGTTTTGATACATACCGACACTGACTAGAGTTATGTGATTTCGAAGAATATCTTTTTGGGTTAATATTTGTGCCGGAGAACTAACTTTTGAATAATTAATGTAAAATCCTCCGCCTTTTATAGTATTCAGGGCTTCGGCTGTAATATAAGTACAAAAACTTTTATATTTGAAGAATAAGAAGAAATAGAGAATTAAGTATTGAATTGAATTTTGTTAATAGAATGGAAGATAGGCTTGAATTGAAAGAAAGTCAACTTTTCGAGCAATAAAAAGGGTATTAACGAAGACATACATTGATTATCAAAGCAGTTGGCTTTGAGGGCTAAGTCCAAAGCTGTCATCTCTTCCGGACTGAACAGTAGTGTACACTTAGGCGCGCCGTCAAACACATCATTAATTTCTGATTCGCTCAGTTCGCCCAACATTTCCACATCTCTCGAGAAAAGCGCTTCCGTTGTCTTCTTTGCCGAAGACAGGCCGTCCTCTGGTGGCAACCATTCGCATAAATAAATCAATCAAATAGTTATTAACGTTGTTAGCAATGAAACATTTCATAGCTTTGAGATGAAATTTCAGTGAAACTTAGTGAAATTGACATTGTTCATTTTTATAAACTTTTTCTCAATAAGTGTTTTTGTTTTGTTTAGAAATGCCTTAAATATATTTAAACATAATATACAGTATAATAGAAAGGCATAGCCACTGACCCCCGTGCACAAGAAGCGTCACCTCTTGGGCCAACATCACCTGCAGATACCACGGCTTTGGATTTCGCAGTTGTTTTTGAAACATTTGCTCGATTTCAGCGTCGGATCGAAATGAAAATAATTTCATTAATTCGTGAATTTGTGTATCTGTTGTGCGTTGAAAAAACTATTAAATAATTTAATTAATTATCAAAAACTCATTTGATATTTGAAAACAAAAATTGTTTAATACCTGATAGAGATTGTAAGGAGAAGTTCGGTTCGCATTCAAATAAACGGCCTTTCCTTCAGTTTTGCCGAACTTCTTCCCCCTCTCATCGGTCAGTATCGGCACAAACAGTCCGAACACCTGTTTTCCAGTCAGTCTCCTAATCATGTCGTGTCCGTTATGTATATTAATCGTTTGGTCTATACCTCCGATCTATTAAAACAATTGTTTTATTTTAATTCAATTTCATGTAATTGTGTCGAAACATCATTAAAAACTTAACAATTTTGTTGATTACAAATTCGAAGTATTATCAGACACTCATCACAAGAAGTGATGGAATGCTTCCGAGTTTGTAGTCAACAAAGTTAGGAAAACTCTTAGTTTTTAATTTTGTTTAGATTTTGTATTTCTGATAATTATATTTTACTTAATTAAACTAAAATTTTAATTTAGTTTAAACCTGAATCTGAGCGCCATATTTGTGCTGCAAATGAAACCAATCATATGATTGAAACAATTGGTACGAAAATTCGGAAAAGCAAAGGCCAGTCGTATCTAATCTCTCTTTAATGGTTTTCCCCATCATTGTTGTCATTCGTAAATATCGGCCAAAACTACTCATAAAATCGATTACATTCTTATCGCTATACCATTGGCTGTTACGACAAATTCTATTTAAAAAACCATTAATTAAATCAAATAAAAGTCAATTCAATTCAATTAATTCAAATCATAAATACATATATTCTTCGAGTCTATCGTTTCTGCCTTTGGTTTTCCAAAAGTATTTTTTGTGATTTTCAAAAATTCTTTCGACGCTATCCTTCAAACTGTTCGCGTATTCCATAACCAAATCCTTTTCAATGAAAGGTCTGTCCTCTGTCTTACCGCTCGGATCACCTATTCTTGCGGTTGAATCGCCGATCACTACAACCACTCGATGTCCTCTCCTTTGCAAATGAAGTAATGCTATCATCACTAATAGGTTCCCGACGTGAAGACTATCACACGTGGCGTCAAAACCCGCATAAATGGTCGGCTTTTTAGACAATAACTCATTTATATTATCTCTTAATTCAAAAAACATTAAACAAAAACCATTTAATCAATACTTTAATGAAACGCCAATTGAGTCTTACTTTTCTGGAAAATGGTTTTTAAATATACCTCTTCTTTGGAACCAATCGTATGTATGAGTACTTGAATTACGATAATTACAATAATTTAAACCAAAGTTTTTACGATTAGTATTACAATTAAGTAAATTATCACTTCTTTGGATGCGTTTATGATTTGCAACCAAAGAATACAATAATTTTTGTTCGTTTTTAAACCTAAAGACAGGTTTCAAACAATAAGTCATTATTAATAATAAATCACTAAAAATATAACTTTTAATCAAATATATAAAAAGTTTAAATTAATTTTAATAATGATTTTAATCCAAACTTTGAACACATGATTGCTTCAACGGAACAATGACTTATGTTGATGTGTAGACGCATATTATAAAAAGGAGTTTTGTACACTTTTTAAAATGTTTTAAAAATATTATTTAAATATATTACGTTAATAAAAATTAATTAAAGTAAATCAATAAATATCAATAATACATTTATTAAATAATTTTAATAAAATTATTGTAAAATTTTAGTTAAATATCATTAAAAATATGTATGCTTAGCCTTTTTGACATAGGTGAGTTGCAAACAACATAAGTCATTATTCCATTGAAGCAATCACATGTTAAACAGAGACCAATGTTTTGATTGCATTGAGTTTGCGCTGAAATACATGAAAAAAAAAATCATTTCATTTATCGATTCATTCAAAAACAATATTTTCATTCAATTTGTGTTGAATTTTATGCCAAATATGTTATAATTTGAATCAATTTAAACAATCAATGATTTACTGATCGTTACATTCATTTTCGAAACTTGAATCTCATGTATAGAACAAAATATATTTATAATTAATTTGAGAATAAATACAAAACTCATAAACATATAAATGCTGTCAATAATGACATTCCGTTTAGCAAATTATGTCTTAATTTTGGTCTTATTTTTCATAATTAATATTCGCTGTTCTTACGGCACAGGAGTTCCGGTACTTATTTGGGGCACTGGAGGGTAAGTTTGTTATGAATTGAAAGGATATTTAGTTTAATTTTGATTTGAAATTTAAATGAATTTTCATTGAATTGCAGCCAAACATCAAAACCATTTGATTTGAACCATAAGTCGTCGATCACTCAAATTGATTCCAATGTCTTAAACAATGATTACCTAAAGAATATCGAAACGATTATTGCATTTATTCAAAACGACTTAAGTATTGAACAATTTTCGACTCAAGACTCGAATCGTTTCAAAACATTGAATCATATAATTAGTGATCAAACACTGGATCCGGTATTTCAGTTCAAATTTGATTTTAAATTCAATTTTATTTCATTTTATTTGAATTTTAGATATTATTAACAGACGTTTTGCGTCCAAACGAAGCGCTAAAAGATTTTTTAATTCAAGACATAAATCATTTGAATATAAATAATGGAAATAAAATTGTTATTAATTTACCGAAAGATAGTTTAGTAGAAAACGATGCACTCATTGGCCAAATGTTGCATAAAATCAGTCAAAACGTCTCAACAAATGCTTTGTTTTTAATAACTGGTCGACAGAACCCGGAAAACAATGAAGAAATTGGTAATGAGGGACAGTTGGGCCCAAATACTTCTGGGCATCGCTTTCGTCGACATATTTTAGCCAAAGATTCGGATCAAACGAACAAAAATGCAAAAGAATTGGAGGCAAAGAAGCGATTGGTCTCTATTGACAACTGTTTGTACTTCTATATGCACTCATTGTCTGTTAGACATTACGGCAAAACTCAAATCAATTCAAGCTTTTCGTTCGATTCGTTGCAAAACGTGCCGAATGTCGGCGCTTCCAAGTGTCGGAATCTCCCCAAAAATGATTCGGTTCTTTTGGACTTGACTTATACCAACTCTTCCAACAAACTTCAAATTAAACTAACGTTTGAAAAGGACAACAAGTATTGAAAGTATTTTGAAATTTTTTCAATTAATTTTAATCTAAAATATTTAAATCGAAGCAATTATTGGCGAATAAAAGAAGGTTTTGCCGTTTTGAGTGACGCGACCTATAAATCCGTTAAATACAACCTGAGTGTCCAACACATTAGCGCTGAAAAACAATTTTCTTATAGCTGTTCGAAGTTAACAGTTTTGGGTAAACTCAGCGATAAGTCCGAGTCGGGTATGAATTGAATCAGTTTTTAATTATTAATTGTTTATTGACGTACTTGTACTGGTGTTTAGGCTCAGCACAAGTCGTTTTGGTCTTTAAAAGTTTTCAATTACAGCCGTTTGAATCTAAAGGCAAACGAGTGTTCGGCGATAGTTCCGATTGCGCGGTATTCCTCACTATTCCGATTTGGATGGGATTTCTTAGTCTTTTGCTCTTCACTATCATTATACTGATTGGAGTCTATATGCTCTCTCAAGTCAGTTCTCCCGATCGGTTCGAGAATCCGAAGGGAAAACCACTAATCATTACGAATGCAGACGAATAGTCTGCACAATATTATGGATTAACTTATAAATTATTGATGTCTTAGAGGGGTTTCAATCAATTATCTCGTTATTCATTACTTATGTGATTCGTATAAATAGTGTGCAATTGATCTCAAAATAAAAGGTTTGCACTAATGACTCGAATTTGAGTTTTTTATTTATTAATTACCGGTAATATAACTTAAGTGTAAAAAGATTTTTGTTTATTTGATTTTAATAAAGAATTAATTGTTTTTATAAAATCTGTAAATTAGTTGAAATAAATGATTGACTTAGAGTTGGTTTTAAAAAAGTACACAAAAATAATTATACCAGGTAATAATTATATTTAAATTACCGGCAATCTAAATCTGAATAAAATGAATGAACTGTAATTACGGTAAAAATTTTAATACACTGGATCAGTTTGATATTAAAACTAACTAAAAAGGCTTGGATTGACATACAGTACTTATATATTAATTAAAAATTGATACAAGTTATTTTAAATTATCTGATTACCGTAGTATTTTTAAAATATATACCGGTACAAATTATTGTTTTTGGTGTTTTGTTATTAACAATTAAGTCAATAAGTATTTAAATTTTAATTAAATAGCATAAAATTAAAGTTGAATATTTTAAAATATTTTGTTTTAAAGAATCTTAAGATTATTAAATTAACTAATTTTCAAACGACAAGAATATTCTGCAATTAATACTGTATTTGATTTAATTTAAAAATACAAACTTATTAAACCATTAAACCATTTAATGCCATCTATTGGTGATTCGCATAATTTGTTTTAAAATTGATATGAATTTGATTGAAAACATTCGATTGAATCGATTTGATTGCAAATAATGATTGAATTGTTTTAACATTCAGTCAATTATTTAATTTATTAATAAATTATTAATCAATAGTATTGACGGACAATGACAACCAATTTATTAATAATAACAACACTTTTGTTCCCAATGTTTGTGATAGCGATCGGAATGAGCGCCGACTCGGAGGCAGTGGACGGACGCGAAGAGTCGGCGAAACAATTGATCGGAACTAAAGACGAGTTCCGAATCCTATTGGCGTCGAAGCGGAAGCAACAGATCTCTGCCGTTAAGACATTGGAGTCGTTCGGCAAATACGAACAGAAGTATTCAATGATTAGTAATATCTTCGACAAACTCTTTGATGTCCAACAAAAGGCCAAACAATCGATTGAAAACTCTTCGTATGTCTTGGGCTCTGAACTGCCGAAAGACGCGCAACAATTGGAGTCTTTGTCGCAAATCGTGGAAAACTGTGCGTTTTTCGGTGATATAGTGCTGCGATTGCCGGACATCAGCCATCGGGTGCTCAGAGACAAGAACTTTGAGTCGCTGTACAAATGGTGTATTTCCTTCTCTTTGGCCACCGATTTGTGCGACAAAAACACGATTAAAATGTTTGATCTGTTGGCACAGGAGTTGGCACTCGTGCCCAAAACCGACTCATATGTCAATCCATACAAAAAGTCGAATAAACCGAAAGTAAAGTTCGATATCAACGCCGATGTCGTCAACAGTAAAGACAATAACCAGAAGAATGCGAAACGAAGTCAGAAGTCCACCAAAAAGGGTCCGCGACTTACGAAGACCAGAAGAACCGAATTATAGACTTATCGCTCAATTTGTTATAAAATCAAATTTATTTATATATCGCGAAAACCCATTGCGTCCTAAATGTGAGCATTAATTCAATTCATTTCCAATTGTTTTGATAGCATTTTTCGATACATTCATTGTTTTCTTAATTTAGTTATAATTTAATAAATATTTATTCTTAATATAAAATATACACTAATTTCCAGTTTTATTAATTGAATTGTTTTGTTATTAAATTATAGTTTTATAATAAATTTTTATAGAATTTATTTAATATTTATGTTATTATTAAATATTGAGTTTTATATTGAATTTAAAAATATTCGAAATATATTCTCAAAAAAGCTTTAAAATCAATAAATGAGCCGAACATCTAACTGTGCGAAAGATCTAAAGATGGAAAGCAATCGGATTTGAGTTATTTTAGTTATAATTAAACTCTTATTCACAAAATGTTGAAAACTTTAATATAAATATAACCGAAATGTTATCAAATCGACTAAAATTGTTTGGTTGGGCTCACAGTAGGCAAGAGTTGGTCGGATCGGGCGTTCGATGTCATCACTGGTTCGATAGCCTAACTGAGCGAAAGGCCTAATACTATACCACTTGTGTAGCAATGTTTGCGAGAATAGTGTGATTTGCCCACAATGTGTGCGCAGCGCACAGGGAGAGGGATATAACCGATGTATGTGTTTAGGATAGCCCACAGACAGAGTATAGCAATAAAGAGATCTATTCTGCAAATGTGTGTTAGAGTCGAAACCCGTATTGAAGTTCTATTAAAATCCGACTCAAACTGATCGATAGAACCAGTCGATGGACAACAGGAGACATTCGGCGACCCGAGTAGCTGCAGCGGTGGCCCAGGAGGCCATTTGTACGATTATGTCTTCGTCGGCGGACCACGACTTCGAGTTGAGTTTGCAGTCGTACTCCACCGGCGCCGGTAGTAATGGAACGCAAGTGAAAGCCGAGAACTCGAGCGGAGAGAAAGCGATTGGAAACGCACTGAAACCCAACCACAAGTCGATGTACGACTCATACCAGGTCTGGGCTCTCAAGACTTACGGCGATTCGGCGAAGACGAAGACCGTCACTAAGAAGAAGTACAACCGAATCATCAAAATCCTGAGGGGAGAGGAGGGCACGAGTGTTGAGAACTCAAAGTTTCGCTTTTGGGTCAAAGCCAAGGGCTTCAGACTCGGGCCTCAGAACCTCTCGGCACTCGAGCTCAAGAGCACAGCCGAACAGGTGTTATACGTTCCCTGTTCTAAGACACAGGTATTTACGACTCATTTCTATTCAATTCAATCCATTTCTACTTTTTTAGATTTTTGTTGTATTAAAAACTTTATTAATGTTATCGAAAGCACAGTCTGTTTTGAGAGGTAGTCGTACTGTATATTAATGTTTCGAATAAATGAATTGGGAAGGGAGTGAGGGCTGGCACAGCTCAAGGTGCTTATGCGTAGCTTTATTAAGTTAGATGCTTTTCCACTGACAGACAATGCTTTCAATACAGTTTCAATACAGTTGCGACTGTAGAGAGCATTAGAGCATTCAATCAAAAGCTTTACTTTTTTCAAATTCTTCGAGTTTTCTTCAAATGCGAGTATGTCTGCAAAGTATGATTTCAGGGGTTCTTCACATTCGCCAACCAATGCATTGAATTATTTATTCAAATTTCGGTTTTGTTGTGTTAGGCCGACAACCGGTACAACCGGACAACTGCTGTTTCGGTAAAGATTTTAATTGAATTGCATTCGAATATTAATGTATTTGCAAGTGTGTGTACATTGAGTTGAATTGAACTCTCTTTCAAACAAACCTTTTTTGTACCTATTTTTATATGACTGCAGCACTAAAGTTGAGATCGAAATAGAGTGCAATTTTATGGCTTAATATATGGCTACTAAAGGAGAGGATTGGAGAGCGAGAGAGTGCACACGACAGCGGCTCTCCCTTTCCTCCCCTCTCTCTCCCACTCGCTCTGCTCTATCTCTCTCTCAGCTCTTTCCCTAATCTCTTGTGCAGCACTAGTATCGCACAATTCGTATTCCAACTCTTATTCCTCTCCAGCTCTGCTCGTATGGCCGCTGCCTCTGCTCTACCAGCGCTCTGGTAGTGCTATGCCTCTGCCTCTGCCTCTCATTGCTCTCAATTCGAATTCTCAGTTGTATTGAGGGTTTGGGCAAAATGTGAGTTTGTGTCTGAAAATTCAGAACTACTCAGTGTGTAGTGGCGTATGCATGCAATGAATGGCATGTAGTGTACACTGCATAGGCACTGCACTGGCTGTTGGCTGAGCCGTACAATGCACTTGGAATTGTGTGTTAACGGGACACCATTGGGTTTGTGCTCTGAGCTCAGCTTCTTTATGTGCTGACTATATTGGAATGCGTTGCCGATCGATAATACAATCTGACGGCGGGTTCCTATTTTGCAGCGATTCCCTGCTCTGCCAACTGATATCGAACAGGCATTTCGAGCACTCGCTTAGTGTAGTTGTGTTTCCCCTCCAGTTCTATGCCATCATCTCTGGCAAGAAAAGAGATTCGATATATGAGGATATGAGGCAAATGCAATATCATTTACTAAAGCCACCCACCCCTGCAGTAACACCCGTTCCATCTCTACTCATTCCATAATAAAGGAATAGACGAATGGAATCAACTTTTTAGCATAAAATCAGAGAATTGAGTCGAACGACAAAATTTGTGTTCAATAATATATTTTATTAACGAATTTATGTTCAGATTTTTCTGACAAAACAGTCGAATAAGAGCTGAAATAAGGCGTTTCGGAACCGTTTACCGATTCTCCATAAGTACTCACTTCGGAATGGAATGAATGATTTCATATTCAAAAAGTCAAATATATTTTATTTAGCGATTAATTATAGTTTTTCTTCACTATCTCTCGGATGATGTTTACTCTTATTTATATTTTGGCATAAAATCGAGTGAAATGCGAGTTTACGTCAACTATGCGTTCAATAGAAGCGCTGTTTTGCGATCAGAGTTGGAGTGAAAGCGACGAACAAAATATGAATTGAAATGAAAGATTCAATGAATATGAATAGAGTTGGAAAAAAGTTAATTCTAATAAATAGTATCTAACAGACAATAATATGCTTTGAGTTGAGTTGGAGTCTTGGTGTTTGTGACCTTCTTAGCACTACCAGTGCACAGAGCAACAGGCAATTTGATAATTTAGTAAAGCATACACTCCATTGAGTCAATACGTACTGCAGATCCAGTTCCACATTATAGTATGGAGAGTATGGAGTGCTAACACCAAGCCTTACATCATTAGCTTTCATTTCTGACTTACTTTATATTTATACAAATGCACCTGTGCTTTGATATGTGTTGTCGTGCTCTATGCCATACCCTGTCTACTAATAAATGAACACAAGTTTACTGAATAGACAAACTGTATGTGCAGTCAATTATAAATAAAAATAAAAATGAAAGATTTCTTCTGGTTATGAAATTATCCTTCATTTACTGCATATTAATTATTGAAATATGTTTCGATTATAATATAATATTAACATAAATATATGATTTCAGAACAGATCTACATTTTCTGTCTTCTATTCTTTAAATTTTCTAATCTTTAATCTCTATATTTGAAAATATTGCTGAACTCCTAGTTCTGAGTTCTGGCACACATACGCAAACCATAAGCGCATACATACATACTGTACATACACTCGTCGAGAGTTACATATATTTTATCGGAACTCAATCATCTAAACTGACAAAACTGTTAGACGAATGTGAAACATGTTTAGAGCCAATGCCTATCATGTCATGCATTTATATTTTGTCCGCAAAACAACTTCTGAACTGAACTTTGCGTTTTGAAGCAATGATTAGTCGAGTTTTGATTTTAAACTATCGTTTCCATTGACAGAAAGTATGATTTCAGGGGTTGACTTACAGGCGATCTTTTGCGGCTAACTCTCCACTCGACTCAATACGAATTACAAAAATCTTTTTAAAATTTGTTTTCAACTTCAAGCGAAAAGTCGGATAAATAGGAAACACAGAGAAAGAGAAATAAAAAATCGATTCCACAGATTGGGACTGATATGATAGGAGTTTAATGATGTGTTAATAAAAATTGAAAAATATTTAAAGAAATAAGTGATATATCTATTTGTTATCTGAAATATAGTTGAGTGCGAGAGTCGGCAGTGCTGGCTATGCTACCAGTGCTGGTGTGTAGTCTGGAGAGCAAAAGTAAAATAAATTACTCGGTTTTCAGATTGAGTTTGTTTTATATTTTATCTCTCGGTTAGTAATGGTTAGCACCAGTGGTGTAACACAAGATGTGCCGTTCAATCAAAAGCTAAGTTTCGATATAAGAAGTTGTGAAATAAGTTTTAGTGGCGTTTGTCTGCAATCGACTACTTTTTTGACTCGGAGTCAGTCTTTGAGTCTTTCATCGGTTTTATAATCATAAGCTTAAGGATTAGCAGAAAATACTCGTTTGTTATTTGAAGACTCCGGCAACTAAAGGATCACTTTGTTTGGCGATCAGAGGCACTGGAACTCGAGTCTCTGACCAAACCTCGACACAAGAGATTAAAGTGTTAGCTCTCGTACAGCACAGAACAGCACAGAATATTCACTCGATTCTGGTGTCGGGGCATTAGACACATTATGCACGACATATACTAACGTTGTTTAGCTCTTGAATAAAAGATTTGTCTGAATAAATGTCACATTTGTTTCTACAGTTCTGACCATTATTTTTCTGCTGATCACTCACTGAAGACTGACATTAAATTATTTGTGTCCTCTATTTTACCGACTAATTCCAACACACAATTGTCTAACTGTCCAATACTGTCCAATCCTATGCTTCAGTTCAATCAATTTTAACCCATATTTGAAAATTTCAATTCAAACGCGTTTAGAGTCTCTCCCTTTCAAACACTGAACACAAGTATATGTTCTTTTCAAATATTTGTGAGGCTTAGGACAACCCTTTGCAACAATTGAGTTGAAATTTATTATTTTTGATTTTTCGAATTTTGTTTTATTGTTTTTGATTTTATTTCTTAGAGTTCTGTTTGTAATCAGTTTGAAATATAATCTTTTGAACTAATCTTTAATAATTTACGAAATCTTAAATAATTAGCCCTTTTATGGCTTTATTAGTGAGTTTTGCGAACTTATGATTAAACCGTCGCTAAAGTCGAGTATTATTTAAATTTTCCGATTGAGTAACACAACGACGATTTGAGCAGTGGTATAGTCAGACCAAAAGTTGTCACAATTATGTGCTTTTAGTTTACTTTTTTCAACGAATCTACAGCTCAGGCAGTTGAGGCAGTGCTAACTTTCTATTAGAGGTTTGTTCTGTAGAGCACACATACTATTACCAGAAGAGTATAAAACTTAGTTTATTTGGTGTAGACATCGAATCAAAGGCTATAAGTCTGTGCTCATTGTGCTGTTGGTGTTTATGGTGCACTAGTTCTTCGTTCGTCGATTGCAAAAGTGAAGAACAACCGAACGAACGGTCCTTTCGTGTGCCTCGAGGTTTCCAAAGAGACGAAAGCTTTTTTCGACTCAAAGTACTACCACTACAGCCAAAGCCAAAGTAGAGATCAAAATACAGAATACTGTGGAGTAGAGTAACTGCAATACTCTGTCAGCTCTGTTCGCTCGATATATACTCTCTCTCTCTCTCTCTCTCTCTCTCTCTCTCTCTCCCTCCCCTTCTCTCTCATGTCTCTCTTTCTCTCTAATTCTGTTTCTCATATTATCTCTTCGTCTCTTCTCTTCTCTTTACTCTTTACTCTTCTCTCTCATTCTCTTCTCTTCTGTTTATTGCCTGAAACTTAGGTTTAGGTCCTGAGTAGTGAGTAGTGTTGGTAGAGCTGGTAGTGTTGGTATTGGCGTAGATATGTTGGTAGCGAAGAGTGGGTAGTGTTGGGTATAGTGTGTACAGAGTTCTCAATGTTCTCAATGATATCGATTTTTGTAGAGTCGGGCATCACATAGGCATCACATAGAGCATAGTCGCGATACTCTTTATGGGCGAACTGGTAGGGCTGGCAGGTTGTAGTAGGTTAGGTTGTTAGAGAGTTGGTTGCTCTGCTCTGCTCGTTCGTTAAGGGCTGGTATATCAGCTTCCAATTTATCAGTAATAAAAGTTATCAAAATTTTTTCCTTTCAACGGAACACAAATTTCTTCTTTTTTCTCTCCGAGTTATATAGCAGTTATACAGAATGTGAAGTATATATTGATATAAATTTAATGATAACTATATGGGTGTAAAATAGTTTTGTGAACTCAAATGATAAGTTGGTTGAAAACCTCCGCTACCTTTGAGTCAACACAAAAATATCGCAGAGAATGACCAAAACCAACGCCCAAATGCACTCCATTTCAGATTACCGTTTATATACACGCAATAAGTATTTGCGAAAATGTTTCAAATGATAACCATATATGAGAATCGAGTCGTATGAGTATCACACATAAGGTTTCATTGCATCGAATTTGTCTACAAAATACAAGAATAGGCACTGTTAGGGAAGGCATACAGGAATAGAGACAGAGAGGCATAGGTACAGTCCAGTGCTCGATGTGATGCACAACCAATGAGAGGACAGAATCGAAATAAGAAAAACGTCAAAATCAACACTTGCGGCGAAAACGTGAAGGAATGGTAGGAGAAGTGGAGGAAATGAACTCAAAATTGTTGAAAAATTGATAACTTTTTAAATTTTATAAATATCAACAAAACTTATGTAATTATGTTAA